>KV425597.1:29961-217723 GCA_001632425.1 Neolentinus lepideus HHB14362 ss-1
ATGCTACGCACGGCAAAACACTACGGTGTATCATTCGCCCCAGTACAGCTCTCACAAGGGCTGAAGCGCCAGATGCCTGCTTTCTATCATCTGGGCAGCCCACCCCAAACCTACAGAGTGCCAAAAATTGCCTGCTTAGTAGGGACACACATGTCCACCTCCCAAAGAGTCAGTGGACTAATACACATGGCCAAACGACTGGATAACACTGCTCCCCAACCTCGACACAACCCCCAAAGAAACTGCGCTTGCGAACCATGCAAGCAGGATCGACGAGATGGATGTAAAAACCCACATAAATGCGCTAAAACCGCACGCGCAATCCTCGACTCCTTCTCTCCCCTCACAAATATATCATCCAAGCCACCACAGGATAATCTGACACTCACCCACCGCCGCCTCGAAAAGAACAGGCAAGCGAGGCTAGAACGAGGTAAAATCACGTTCAACCCCACGGTAACAGCAAAGACGCACCTTGCAGAATGCTTCCGCATATTCCTCGACCCCTCCGAGACTTCAACATCACCTGCCTACCGACTTCAGGCCCCAGCGCCAGGCCTTAACATACAGGATGAACACCTAGTCATCTACACAGATGGTTCCTGCATCAACAACGGCAAGGCCGATGCCCAGGCAGGAAGTGGAATCTTTTTACATACCGGGCACCCTATGAACCGTGCCCTAAGAATACCTGGACCCGACCAGTCTAACCAAATTGGCGAGCTTGTCGCCGTAGTAGTCGCCCTGCAAAACGCACCACCCTTTGCCCCGATAACCTTTATCACTGACTCGATGTATGTCATCGAAGGACTTACAGTACACCTCGGCCACTGGGAGGACCGAGGATGGATTGGAGTTGAAAACAGCCGCTTCTTCAAAGCGGCCGCATACCGCCTAAGATATCGATCCGCAATCACAACTTTCGAGTGGGTCAAAGGCCACAATGGTGACCCGGGCAATGAAGCAGCAGATGGCCTCGCCCGTGAAGGTGCACTAAAACCACTCCAAGACACCCTAGATCTATCAGTACCAAACAACTTCACCCTCCACAGTGTCAAGCTGTCAGCACTTACCCAGCAAATAGCCTATCAAGCTATTCGAAACACGAAAGCAGAGAAACACCCACCGCGTAGCTCTGCGTCCAATAACCTGGCCAGAATACAAGCTGGACTTGTAGAACAGATCGAACACCCCGAAACGACTGCCCAGATATGGCTCCAGTGCCAAAATACAAACCTCCGCCCATTAGTTAGACAATTCCTATACAAAGCGATACAACATGCATACCGTATTGGTGACTTCTGGACCCCGATTGCCGGCTACGAGGAACGCGCAGTCTGCCCGTTCTGCAAAGATTCTGCCGATAACCTCGACCATATCCTCCTCGAATGTGAGGCCCCCGCCCGAGAAGTCATATGGCTCCTTGCCGCTGACCTATGGCCCGATGCGTATGGGCCGTGGCCATCCATCAACTTCGGCACCGTCCTTGGATGTGGAAAACTCTCCACTCACCTGCCAAACCTCCCCGACCACAGGAGCAACGCCTCGCGCTCCACCACCCCCTCCGATGATGACCTCCCTCCCCGCCCCCACCCGGGGGCATCCCGCCTACTCCAGATTCTAATCTCTGAGTCAATGTACCTAATTTGGGTACTAAGGTGTGAGCGGGTAATACAACAGAGAACTCACACAATAAAATCCATAATATCGCGATGGACCAACGCCATGAATCGACGCCTACACATTGACAGGATAATGGCGTGCAAGATAAAACGATCTCCAAAGGACACTAAGAAAGTGACCGCCACATGGAAAGGCACACTTAAAAATGAATCTAACTTACCATCTACCTGGGCATCCCACCCGGAGGTTTTAGTGGGTATTCGGCCACCCAGGGCTCTAACTCAACGGAGACTCCAGGTGCTGCCGCGAGTCCCGCACTCCCCAGAACCCACTGGGGGTCGTGCGTAAAAGACATTTCGCCTCGGACCAAGTAACCAGCCGGTTTACTTGCTACAGCGGACTGGGTCGGAGTCGAACCAATTGTTGACTGCCGCCCGGTCACATCGCTTGTCTAAAAAAAAAAAAAAATAACCCTTCACGATTTATTTCCTTCGATCACTACAATTTATGGCATGCTTATGGAGCCGTCCGTCCTTGAACTCAGTGAAAAGTCGCTTGGGCCGAGCAGAGGCTTAAGAGTGTAGTCCGCCAATAGTAGTACACTTTTAGGCCTATTACAGTGCAATTATAAGAATTCACGACTCCATATGGTAAAAGGAAGGTCACAACACCTTCAGATCTCCTTATGTATGCATAAGAGTGTGCACAAGTCATCGCGCCACTTCCGACGCTACCATGTCCAGCCTGGGAACACGGGTGTGTTGAGAAGGTTCATGTCATGCACAGAATATTTACGATAGCACATCGTTAGATGACGATTCGATGTTATCACCTTTGGAAGTTAGGCAGCACACCCATCTCATGAAGCCGACAGCTCCCACTACCAGTGCCTTGAGTACCTCGTTCTGTGGCGTGAAGCTTGCAACGCTCAACATTTCATTCTCCCTCATGATGCACTCTAGTGACAGGAACGCTGACTAACATTCATACGCCCGGATCCACCTCGACTTCGGTCACGTACACATACCCTCTTCAAAAAGGTACCGTATCAGCGCTTGCAGGCCAACTACTGGCGATGAAACGATCTCACCTCGTCGTGGTCACCTCTTTGATCCTCATTCCAGCTAACCGCACCATATTTTCCATACTTGCATATGTTCGCTCGAACGCTGATCATGAACCCATTAGACGAGATTGTCCTTATCGAGGTACACACTTACAGTTGCAGAGCGCTATCAGACAGATGTTGATCTGATGCCCGATTGTTCCTGTTGTGCCGAAACCCTGAGGGATGAACGGCGGCGAGTTTATAGGTCTATAACAAATCTGTCCTTCCAATGTTGCCAGAGACTCTCTGGCACTCGGTCCTTCGCCATTCACGATGACTGGTGGAATGATCGGGTCTATGATGAGCATCTGACTCTGTGGCGAAAGAGGGTATCAACATTACACTGTTCAATTAGACGAAATGGACGCGAACCTTTCCATCTTCTAGGCATTCCCGGATCCGACTCAGTATGTTGGCACCATCTTCGTCCGACCAGTCATGGAGGACTACAATCGGCAGTTATTCAATCATACAACTCTCAATGAACCTGGTATTTGTAACACTCACCCTTTTGCATCAGGAATACATAGCTTCCCTTGCCCTTACGCTTGTTTGGCTCGAAAAAGTTTTGGTCCTCAAATTTCACTCTGTCTGTGAGACCTTTCGAAGAGATATACTTCTCCGCCGCCGCCTGTGTTTCGGGAATATCTTGAACGATAAACTGCTTGATTTCCGGGTAACTATCAGTCCAATAAGCGGACATGGACGTTCTAGAGGAACTTCGACATACACTGCAGCAAGAGAGCAGCATAATGTTCCTTGACCCCCTCCAACATCCACAATTGCATCTTTACCCTTGGCCAAGTCGGCCCAGGGGACATCGAAGGTAACCCCATTGTCGGACGCAATGCCCATCCCTCCCATTCTTCACTGTGTAAGTGTCCACTTAACCCGTGTTCGAAGTGGAAAGACTGACCCTAGCCCGAACTTCTCTGCTTCTCCAGGCTTTTTCTGCAACCAGCTGTGCGATCCGAAAAACGGGAGTTCGTTCCCCGAATACAGGTTCCAGGCTGTCTTATCTGGGCTCCTTGACATCCGGAAGCTCTCATCGGGGTGAGTCATCGCTTCAGACAGTTTGCTGATGGAATTGGTCATATAATAATTCCTGGCAGAATCGTTATGTGAGAAGGGATGGGTGGTGTTCAAGGGACATTTACATGTTTCTAGCAGCATAGTGGCCTTTTGACCCGGCCTTCAACGTATGGCTTCGCCGGTTGTTGGCAAAATATCCAGGTCTTGTCTCGCGGAACCAACCTGCATTAGCGAGCAGACGTAGGATTCCCTCTGCCAGGAGACTGGGTTTTAGTTGAAAACTATGAACGCGGAGCAGGTACCAAGTTTCAATGAGTCTGTCTTCGTCTTCTCTGCTATCAGACGTATGTATACCCCCTCCTCTGCATTGGTTGCATCTTCCAACACCTCATGTATACCGAGCTCCGCAACCAGCCGTAATCCTTGGATCTCGGCCGCTGTCAGGGATGTTGATGCCACTGCTTCGGATGGGCTTTCCAACAGGAGCTTCAAGCGTTCCTATCCAAGTCCTTCTCCATCGGTTTTCCGTCGTGGATGCCGAAATATTGAACTACTCACCAAGCTACTCACCGCTAGCCTCCGTGCCTCGTACATCATCGGCGGCGTCACATATGCAGGGTCGTCAATGGGATGTGGCTTGGACGTCATCAAGGAGGGCTCTGGGAACGCTTGTCTGACCAGTTCGGCTTTGAACACTTCGATCGAGGTCGTCAACGTCTCAAGGAGGCTAGAGATTTCGGACACGGCCGCCATCGGAAAAGACCAGAACGCAGATGGGAGACGAAATCAGTGTAGACAGGACCTTTTAATATACGAAGATATTTCTCAGCAGCCGTGAGGAAACTCGGAGCTCAACATCATTATGCAGCACTTGTATCCTAAATTGGTTTCCAATGACATGGGTTGACACCACGGGACGGACGCCTTGTGCCAAAGGACCTGAACTGCAGGTTCCCCGTTACAGCCTTCTCATTGACCGAGCGTGCCGCTTCACTATTAAAAAGTCTGCGGAGAGAGCAGATGCCAAATACCTGCACATTGATAGCCACTGAACCAATAATAGAGCTCGATCCCGGTCCGCTGTTTAGGGAAGATATCATGAACGAAGGGGCGGAAGCCATTAGAACCGGAGTCGCGGAGAGGCGTTGGCGGCCCCAAACGAATTCGTCGCCATTCTGGAGAGCTGACTGTCTCTGTGATCGGCCACCCACCTTGGACTGTGCGTGCGGGCCGAATGGTAGGGAAAGCTTCGGAACCAGAGAAGTGACGTTATCGGCCAGATGTAACTTGAAGACGACAGAAAAGCCATCCTCTATCGCCACTATACTATTACTGTCTCGGTCATATGATAGTCTAGCGTGCTCTCTAGGGCGGCGGCACGCTATCTGAGAGGACAAAGACTGCCAATTTGTCAGGAAAACACGAGCCATCTAATGCAAGTCGTGGCTCACCGTTGTAGTTTTGCCTTCGTCTCTCCGTACAGTGAGCATGTTCTGCAGAAACGTCCGCGAGTCCTCCGCTACGTTACAGTCGTCATCAGCATGAAGGCGACCTGTTCTCTAGTCGGACTCACTCAGTGCCTTCGGCGCCTCCACCACGACAACGCAAGCGATGTGAAGTGGGAGTAAATGGCTTATCAGATGCTCTACGCCAGCTATCAGCATATTCGACGCGTTCTGTGGTCGGCGCAAGGCACGGCATGGCTGCATCTCTCCGTCTCCAATGCTGGGCACATGGGCTTCATCGATGAAGAGTCTACAGATGAGGGAAGAATGATGTGGGCATAGATGGTAAGACTTGGGGTTCGAGCAACGCCCGCTGGCAAGGGTACTAGTGGGGAGGACAGTACTGCCCTCCCCTTCACTACTCTTGCCAGCGGTGTGATCAATATGCCTACGGGGAATCGGGAAGATGCCCATACCATTTGTACATTTCACTCGAATGCCCGCATCATGGAGACTATGCCACATCCATCACGCCCAGATGTCTCCCGCCGAAAATTGCATCTCGATACAATTATCGTCTCAGGCCCAACCCGCCCGGTGCGGGTAATCACCCTGTATGTGTGGAACACAGCATAATCATCATTCAGTATCCGGACGTCCAACTCGAAGCTGAAGCTTAAGCGCTGAAGGCCAGCAGGACGATCAACAGAGCGTTTGAAGCTGTTTGAAGCTTTGAGGTCCCGGATCTAAGCGAGAGTATGACTACGATTATGTAAGCTCATTAATCGATAGGAGATGAATCGAGTCACTTGTGCTACTTCCTTACACTACCCTCAAAGTATTTCAAACCGTTGAGATGACCTTAGACGTTCTTCAGTTTATTGACAACAAAGGAGGAAATGCAGAGGAGATCAGGGAGTCGCAGAGGAGACGAGGACTCTCCGTGGAATTAGTGGACGAAGTGATCCAAATGTACGCAGACTGGGTCAAATGTGAGGAGCCACAGATTGCTCCGTGAAATGTATTGATCAGCTCGATAGTGGACTACGAGGCCGGCCAACTCAGCAAAAAGTCGAATGCCATCCAGAAAGAGATTGCAGCTAAGAAGAAAGTTTGTCGTGTGCTGCTCCTGCGCTCTGTTGACAGCAATCCGACATAAGCCGTTCTACTTGACAGGCAAAAGAGAACGCAGACGAGCTAGTCGCCTCGAAAAAGGAAATTGATGCCCAAGTCGATGCAAAGCGGAAAGAGTCGAAGGATTTTGAGGCGACGATGCGACAGAAAGCTTCAACAGTGGGCAATATCGTTGCAAAGGATGTACCCACTAGCTTGACAGAGGTGATCCCTCATGCCTTCATAGACTTGTATGAAATTGACGCGTCTCAGGACGATAATGCTACGCTTCGGACATGGCATCCTGGAGGACCAAATGCTCAGGTTGAGAAGAAAACGGATATCATGCCGCACCACGAGGTCTTACTTCGGCTTGATGCGATGGATCTTGAGCGGGGTGCGTGATCGCTACCTATGAATTCAGTGTCTGTTAGTTGAGGCGTGTACCTAGGCGCCAAGATTGCCGGGCACCGAGGTTACTTCCTGACAAACGACGGTATCGACCTCAACCAGGCAATGATTTCATACGGCTTGGATTTCCTTCGGAAGAAGGGGTACAAGAAAGTACAGCCACCGTTCTTCATGAACAAGGATGTTATGGCAAAGACTGCTCAGCTCGATCAGTTCGACGAGGAGCTATATAAGGTCGGGAGAATAATCTTATCGACCATTGCGCATTTCATGTAATCTTTGATTTACCTCTCGTAGGTTATTGCTGCGGAGGACGAGAAATATCTGATCGCCACATCCGAACAACCCATCTCTGCCTTCCACTCCGACGAATGGTTCGAAGACCCCAAGACGCAACTCCCGCTCAGGTACGCAGGCTACTCGACGTGTTTCCGCAAAGAGGCTGGCTCTGCTGGGCGCGACATGTGGGGCATCTTCCGCGTGCACCAGTTCGAGAAAGTCGAGCAGTTCTGCATTACCGAGCCAGAGAAGAGCTGGGAGGTGTTTGACACGATGATCGGTGCTAGCGAAGAGTTCTACAAGAGCCTGGGGCTGCCGTACCGTGTTGTCGCCATCGTCTCTGGTGCGCTTAACTTAGCGGCGAGCAAGAAGTACGATCTGGAGGCGTGGTTCCCATTCCAGGGAGCGTACAAGGAGCTTGTGTCGTGTTCGAATTGCACAGATTATCGTGAGTTTACTTTTATGTAAGCCGTTGATTCTTGTCAGCTCATGACGGACGCAGAGAGCCGACGGTTAGAAGTTAGGTGCGGTTTGAAGAGCAAAGACCAAGCACGCAAGATCTACGTACACATGTTGAATGGGACCCTTTGTGCCACCGAACGTGCACTATGTTGTCTTGTCGAGAACTACCAGACGAAAGATGTACGCGGCTCACGCTAGTTCGGCCGCTTGTCATGCTCATTCCATTTTCTAGGGTCTTGTCATTCCGGAGCCCCTGCGACCATACATGCAGGGTCGGGACTTTCTGCCTTTTGTCAAGGAGCTGCCGAAAGGCTACCAGCGAAAACAGGTATAGGCGTCTTAACCGCGCCGCTCGAGGAGTACTAGTGCGTCTTAGTAGTATTTATGGGGATTGATCTTCCATTTGCCTTTCCACTGTGCAAATTTGCTTCCGTCTGCGTTGTCGCGTATCTAGATGCAAATGTAGCTTCCTACGACATGACCGCACATGTGCATAAGGTCTCGTTGACCAGTCGAGCCGGCTAGTGAGGGCCATCTCGGCATTGGCATGGTGCTTGATGTCCGCCCTTGCGGCAAGCTAGATACGAGACCGTCCACTTGTCTGCCACAGGGGGGATGGCCCAAGAGACTAAGCTAGGTGACGCACTGGCCCTGGTCTAAGCCGGTCAGGCGGCTACAAAGTGCGAGATAACTACCGTTGTCTTGATATAACGATAGGGATCGAACTAACGGCGTTCATCGAGAGTTAAAACCTTCAACAGTTAGTTTGCGGAGATGGATAGTTGGAATGAAGGCGTTCGATTCGCCACGAATATGTCACAAGTCGGTCACTGGATTATATTATCGTATAGAATATCGAGGAAGGTTGCGATGAAGCTCAGCGTGAGCAGTCTAGCCTAGACTGCTCTCGCTAGCGGTAAATAGTCGCACGTAAACATTATAATGCACTGACGAGAATTACAGTAATGGTTGGGCAGGGGCGAGCGAATTTGCGGGTTGGGATTGCTTGAGAGATCTCTGCGTAGCGAACCCCGAGCCCGAGTCTGAGTACAGCAGATATACTTAGATATGACTTTCTAGACGCGGCAGTATCATGATGTCAGATGACATCGTCCTGATACTGACTAAATTCACTGCTGGGTATCGCTCACGGGTTTTCAGAAGTAGCGTATTGCCTTGAAAAGGTTCCCTGCTTTGGGAACAAGGGTCCTTCGTCAACGATGGAAAGCATCAGAGGATGCGAGGATTGTCCTTTCGGATTCGACGAGAGAGACACATACCTCATCGGACGACCGGTAGGTAGTAAACGGTTGTCGCACCCTTATGATCATGAAAGAAGAAATTCATAATGCCTTGACAATTTGAAGCCAGCTCGGCGTGGGCCGGACAAATCCGGTCCGGCCATCTTGGGCTCCGCGTTCGGAGCTCTGCGATCTCAAGATCACTCAACCTACGAACCATGCGCATGCAAGATTCTGACATGCAGCTTTCACTTAACGCAGATCTAGAGCGGAGCTCACGCTCTCCAATTCAAAGTCGAAAAAGCGACTTCAGTCGGGATCTTGCATCGCAACGGGATCAAGCATTCGGCGGTTGCCTTGATGTCTTGTCCATTGTTGTGACCCCAGCCGAGGGGCCCCGCCACAAAGTCCCGACCCGAGGCTGGAGCCATTATTAAACTTCTCATAGCTCCGTCTCACATCGGCCCTGAAACAAGAGGACGTGGCCAACTCTTTGTGCACATGGAGAACTTCTCTGAGCTCTTTGGGGGGAGAGAACAACGGGCCTTCCATACCGCCAGAACACTGGTCCTTGCTCACATACGCTAAGATCATCATTGACTTCACGTGGGATCTCGTTACAATTCAACTGTCTTCCACGAATCTCACCACCTAGCCGCTGTCAGCATACTGTATCTGTCACGATCTTTGCCCCATCAAGTCGTTCCTGTGGGTGCACGCAATTAAGGCTGTGCATTTCCGTGATCGGGTCCCACAGTTACAACAACATGGGAAGTATAAGTCGGTGAGAAGTCGGGCGAGTTGCGAATAACAACCTTAACGTATCCATTGAACCTGCGTTAGAGCGGCTCGAACTATCTATAATAACACACTCACTCTAATACACAAACTTGCACTCTCTCCTCCAATCACTCTCTTCTGTATATACTGATCGACATGGTGCAGCTTGGTGCCTCTGCCAGCACTTCGCAAGTTGAGCCGCGATGGACATGGGAGGATTCTATCGAGGCTTATAGTCGGTATGTAGAATCTACTATGCGACATTCGACCTGGGTCAGTAAGGTCTTGTAGTCCGCTTCTAGGATCCGAGCTGGTCAAGGAGAGAATGCACGTATTTAGCGACGGGTAGGTCACTAGTGAAAGGTTGTTTTACTCCAGCTTATAGGGGATCCCAGAGCTCCAGAGCCCTGCCATGGGTTCACGTTTCAAACTTCATATGACCCTGAGGACATCATATCCCGCCTCCAATTCTCTCTTGCTCATCTTAGGTTCGCATCTCAACCTGCCCAACGGCTGTCGACTGACCATGAACAGATTCACAGCACCATTAGTAGCAGCATCCATCCAGGACCACCATGATGAACCAGGGAAGCGCGTATGGATTTACAGGTCTCCGTCGAGTGAGGAAGACGTGCAACAATGGACTCAGGACACGCTCGTAGTGCACAATACGGAATGCTCAGACGAAGACTTCATCGCTTCAACCAACCAAACGCGCTTACCATTCGAAGACGGACGCTTTACGAAGCTCTTCCAGTGTCATCTCCTCATTCGCGAATCCGGGGTCCACTCACTGTTCTTGCACGGTAGTCATGCTCTCTTAGACCCCAATGGCACTATTGCTATCTTCCGTGAAATTTTCGACTACATGTCTCGTCGACCGTCGACCACTCCTCTCGCATGGGGTGAAGAATGGCGGGCCCTGCCTGCAGGTCCCATCACATCCGCTGGTGGCATACAGTCCGGCGCGGACGTTGAGGTGCCCTTGTTACTGAAAGAGGTGGAGTCATTGGTAACTAGAAACAAGGTAATTGGCTTCCATTGTCTTCGGCGTAACCTCGGAACTTATTCACTGCTGTTCCCTACCAGATGCCGGAAGCCCTCCATGCGCAGAGAACTGAGATACGCCAACAAGGCATGCCTGTCCGCGTGCATAGCGTAATCCCGGAGGCCAAGTTCAGCACGCTGAAGGACCGTCTCAAACAGCTGGACTTAACTGTAACTGTCCTACTCGAAGCCGCGTTTATACTCACGACTTTCGCTACCAATGCCAGGCATGGCAGTCTATCGGACGATGCGTATGCACTCATGGATATGACTATGTGTGTGTTCTCAGTGACTATCACTCAAGATAGTGCTGCTCACCTTCGGTATTCAGGGTCCCACTAAATTCCCTATTTATTTCCCCACATAATTCGCCAACGCGGGTTGGCTCAAGTGTATCTTACATCCCCCTCTTCATCGATTTCAAGGACATCCTTAAGGATTCAACATCCCTTGCGGCGCTGATTTCTGTTATGCACAATCTACAGGCTCAATATCGGAGATGGACATCCAGCCCGCATTTCCCATTCCTGTCTTACCAACTGATGATGCCGGCAAATCCGAATCCGTCGGCCCTTGTCCTGGCTGACGTGGGTGTAATTGAGGAGAGTATTCCAACCCTGTGGCCGAGGAACGCTAGGATGCCTACCATTGAGCTGCTGGATATGTCGCTGGGACACCGACTGGCAGCATTCACTCGTCCGTAAGTTGCCTTCTCCTAGGCTCTTCCTGGACCCAGGACTGAGTGGGTTTCCTAGTATCGCTCACGCGTGGTCACTGAACAAAGAACTGCATGTACAAATCGCTGTAAGTCAAATATCCTTCAATATCGCATATGCTTGAATTATCTTTCATTGTGGTTCAGGCAAGCGACAATTGGGACAGATCTGTTCTGGCTAACCTTCTACACGAGTCCATGGATCTCGCGCTCCTTATTACGCAGGACATCCCGCTGGTGCCCAAGCCGACTGTGACAGCAGCCTCCAGTTGCGCTGTAGAACACGCAACTGCAACTGCGAATGACTCTCGGGAGAATCTTGCCCGCGGGATGATGAGTACCTGGGGAAGACGCATGGCACGGTTCCTCGGACTGCAGCGCGTAGCCTGAATTCGAAATGTGCTCACCGACTCAACTCGCCCCTCTTTCTTAGTTTTCTGCATCAATTATCCCTTCGTTTAGTGCTCATTGTATTGTATCGCTGTGAAACACGCACGGACTCTGTCGCATCTCTTTGTGTAATCGCTTTGCATTTGTTATCTAAATTCTCTGCATAGATGTAGCGCTTGCCATGAATGCCAGTCACCGGTGACGGGTTCACTTGGCACTAGTTCCTCAGAATTGACGCGCGGTAATCCATGTGAATCCAGATTCTGCTGCCGTCATTCAAACTTCAAAATCAGACGACCTTCTGAGAGAGCACGATCTATCATTATCACTACATTCAGGAAAGTGGCAGCCTTCAACATCGGGATTATGCACTTCCTTACAAGCTTCGAATTCAGCTCAAGAGGCTATACACTCATTTCTCGCAGAATCTGGTTCTACGGGATAAGTAGCAGAGCATGCAGGGTTTTGATCTTCCGCTCCAGTATATCAAAAGGTCGAAGAATTACGCAAAGTCTGGAAGGCCATTGCTCACCGGCACATGAAGTTTCACATGTGCCATTCTAACCACCTCGCCGACTATAGCTTCGACTTCGATGGGCCGGCCGAGCTAAACGTCGAGGAGCATGCTTTCTCGGTGGTCCATTCCAGGTAGCATGTACAGTTGTATCGTCCCCACGATCATCTCCTCAACTGTAGAGACAGACAAGACAACCTCGTCGAAAGCAAAGGCTCTCCCTAGAGAGCACCACCAGGGGCGAAGAATGCGATAAGGCGAACTCGCCGACGATGAGTGTCTCATCCAAAGCTCCATAGTGAGGAACCGGATATTTCTCGATCACGGGATGCCTTGTAAAGGTAGTGTATGATGAGAACATCGTGTCCGAAAAGCTTTTCCGGTATCTGATGCACGGCACTTTCGTTGAATCTATTTTATTGTCCCGAGAGCGATACCCTATGCTGGGGCTCACATACGGTTATCTGCTGCAATATGCCAGTGTGAGTGAGGTTCAAAACAATCAAGCACAGTCCCGTCAAGTCGAAGGCGGAATGCAGGGAGACCTCTGTTAAAGAATAACGGGTATGGCGAGAATGAGAGGCAACGCAAGTGTAAAATGAGGTCGTTACGGGTCCTCGCTCGGGTGTATTAAAAAAACCCTGTGGGAAAAAAGTAACCGAGCTCTCCAACCGGTTCCCCACTTCTGGCACTGCTGATGCCACAATGTCGAGAAAGGACCCGAGGAACAGGCCCTTTTGGACGGCTTCTGCGCGTTGCTTACTCGGCGGCGACGTGAAATCACCCGGACGATATATGGCCACAGTGAGTCTATCCTACAATAGCCCATTATCATCGGCGAAACAGCAGAGGTTAGCTTACTCACAAAGTCCCCGTTTCGTACAACATCCTCTGCGATAACGTTCTCGGCAAACCACACAGAGGCGCTAATAATGAACGAATTCTCGACGAGGTCCATCCTCTTCAATGCATCGTAGGGATCCTTCTCAGCGTTCAGTCCGTTCTGGATCAGCACATAAGTTAAATTGACGCATACAACGGAGAGTAGCGGCGGGAGCATCTGGGAGGTCTGGACTACTTCCGGGACGTACTTGGTGCAGACGATTACGAAGGCGTACGGTCTGTCGAGAGTATTGCCTACGATCTTGACGACTGCATATCGAAGAATGTTTGATGATGAATCGGACAGCGGCATGCACGCCTATCTGGTTCCACCCGGATATTTTCGCGTCAATATACATTCCCCGGGTTGTGCAGAGTCAAACTTTGCTGCAACAATGGTAACAGGCGCTCGCTTGCTTTGTACAATCAACGGATCTATTGACAATCTATCAGATGTTAAGAACACACAACAAGACACGATTTCCACTCACACATTGCACCCACAGCACCAAAGCCAAGAAGGGCATTTTTGACACCTGGCTCAGAGCTCATGTCGGTGCCCCGAGTAGTCTCCAGCAAAGATAGTAATAACGCACATACGTTGTCAGCGCTAAGTCTCTCCTATGCATAGAAAAGCTTATCGATTACAGGCGCAGTTTGGCCATGTTCCAGGGACACGAAGAGGTAATTGCAAGGTGCCTTCACATCTGGTGGCGTGGACTAGTGGTGCTTTCTGGTAGCGCAACGCAGCTCCCGGCAACCTGCCACTTACCTATCACCGTGCCGCTGGACAACACTAAATCGTAACTGTCAATGCTCTTACGAAATAAACAACCCAAAGTCCACAGTCTGAATCTCAGCTGTAACTGTTCAGACTCCAGAATAGGCATGTCCCACTCAAACAAACCTCACGAGTGGGTATCTTGTTTGTATCCGGCCTGTGGAAAATGAGCGACTCACCTCTACCGTGTCAGGTCATCTAACTCGATTAATGACGATTGCTCACCTACTAAGTCTTTTAGGAGACGCGTATCAAGTCTAATCTAACTCTATCCCTGACTCCCTCTCCCACGGTAGTGGGGAGGATTTTGTCGCCACCTATTCCGTGGGAGAAACTCACTTAAGTACGCTACGCAGTCATCCCGACTGTCGTCGGTGTCGTCGTGGCTTTCTATCGCAGTATCGTCTTTGGCGCCTTCGTCGTCCAAGGACGCCTGTCGCGAATATCTTATGGCGATAACGGACCTTTAGATGTCGAAACCGATGTATACAGTAGTCATCTGTCCAACCCGATAATGAACACATTGGTCATCTCTAGAATAGCGACTGCATCCACGGACTATGCCTTCTCGGCTCAATAACACTCCAACGAATTCGTTTGGAACTGCCAACGCCTCTCCGCCAATCCGATCCTTCCGGCCCCTAGCTCTATGAGACTGCGCGCCGGAATCGAGCTCTATTATTGGTTTAGCAGCTATCGACACATGTGCAGGTAGTATTTGGCATCTCCTCTTTCCGCAGACTTCGTTATAATAGAGCGGCACGCTCGGTCAATGAGAAGGCTGTAACGGCGGAGTCTGCAGTTCAGGTCCTTTGACTTAAGATCTATGTCCGTCCCATGGTATGCACCAAGGCCATTGGAAGCCAATTTAGGATACAAATGCTGCATAATAATCGAAACATGGTCGAGCTCCGAGTTTCCTCACGGCCGCTGGGAAATATCTTGGTATATTAGCAGGCTCTGTCGATTTCAGTCTCGTCTCCCTCCTGCGTTCTGGTCTTTTGCAATGGCGGTCGTGTCCGAAATTACGAGCCTCCTTGAGACGCTGACGACCTCGATTGAAGTGTTCAAGGCCGAACTGGTCAGACAAGCGTTCCCAGAGCCCTCCTTGATGACGTCCAAGCCACATCCCATTGACGACCCTGCATATGTGACGCCGCCGATGATGTACGAGGCACGGAGGCTAGCGGTGAGTAGCTTGGTGAGTAGTTCAATATCTCGGCATCAGTGCCAGAGACTGATGGAGAAGGATTCGGATAGGAACGCTTGAAGCTGCTGTTGGAAAGCCCATCCGAAGCAGTGGCATCGACATCCCTAGCAGCAGCCGAGATCCAAGGGTTACGGCTGGTTGCGGAGCTCGGTATACATGAGGTGTTGGAAGATGCAACCAATGCAGAGGAGGGGGTATACATACGTCTGATAGCAGAGAAGACGAAGACAGACTCATTGAAACTTGGTACCTGCTCCGCGTTCATAGTTTCAACTAATACTCACTCTCTTGACAGAGGGAATCCTACGTCTGCTCGCTAATGCAGGTTGGTTCCGCGAGACAAGACCTGGATATTTTGCCAACAACCGGCGAAGCCATACGTTGAAGGCGGGGTCGAAAGGCCACTATGCTGCCAAAAACATGTAAAGGTCCCTTGAACACCACTCATCCCTATTCACATAACGATCCTGTCAGGATTTATTATATGGCTAATTGTATCAGCAAACTGCCTGAAGCCATGACTCACCCCGACGAGAGCTTCCGTATGTCAAGGAGTCCAGATAAGACAGCCTGGAACCTGTTTTCGGGGAACGAACTCCCATTTCACGGATCACACAGCTGGGTGCAGGAAAAGCCAGGAGAAGCAGAGAAGTTCGGGCTAGGGTCAGTTTTCCATTTCGTGTCAGAGTTAAGTAGATAGACACTTACATACGAGTACAGAATGGGAGGGATGGGTGTTGCTTCTGACAAAGGGGTTGCCTTCGATGTCCCCTGGGTCGACTTGGCCAAGGGTAAAGATGCAATTGTGGATGTTGGAGGGGGCCAAGGAACGTTATGCTGCTCTCTTGCTGCAGCGTATGTGGAAGTTCCTTTCAAACGTCCATAACCGCTTATTGGATCAATAGTTGCCCGGAAATCAAGCAGTTCATCGTGCAAGACCTGCCAGTAACACGAGAGGCGGCGGAGAAGTATATATCCTCGAAAGGTCTCACAGGCAGAGTGAAATTTGAGGAACAAAACTTTTTCGAGCCGAACAGGTGTAAGGGCAAGGGAAATTATGTATTCATGCTGACGAAGGGTGTGTCTTCCATGCACCAGATCCACAGAGACTTGTTCAACTCAACAGCTGTTGGTTGTAGTCCTCCATGATTGGTCGGATGAAGAGGGCGCCAGGATACTGAGTCGAATCCGGGAGTGTCTGGAAGGCGGAAAGGTTCGTGTCCGTTTTGGCCAATTGAACGGTGTGATTTTGACACCCTCTTTCGCCACAGAGTCAGATGCTTATCATAGACTCGATCAACTCACCAGTCATCGTGAATGGAGAAGGACCGAGTGCCAGGGAGTCGCTTGCAGTATTGGAAGGACAAACCCGTTATATACCTATAGAGCCGCCGCCGTTCATCCCTCAGGATTTTGGCATGACAGGTACAATTGGGCATCAAGTCAACGTCTGCCTGATAGCGAACTGCAATGGTAAGTGGGTTCCTCGAGAAAGCGAGTTTTTGACTGATTGGTTCATGCTCAGCTTTCGAGAGAACATATGAGAGTATGGAAAATATGGTTCGGTTAGCTGGAATGAGGATCAAAGGGGTGACCAGGACGAGGTGAGATCACTTCATGGCGAGTAGTTGGCCTCCAGGCGCTGATACGGTACCTTTTTGAAGAGGGTATGTGCACGTGACTGAAGTCGAAGTGGATCCGGGTGTATGAGTCTCAGTCAACGTCCCTGTCGCTAGTGTGTAATGATGAGGGGGGACTGAATGTTGAGTGCAGCTTTGCACGACAGAACGAGGTACTCACAGCAGTGGTAGCTGTCGACTTGACGAGATTGGTGTGCTGCCTAACTCCCAAAGAGGACAAATGTTGATGATAATATGTTGTCATATACTGTGCATGACATGAACTCATCAACGCATCCGTATGCCCAGATTTGGCCATAGCAGCGTCGGAAGTGGCGCGGCACACCTTTATGTCTGACCTGAAAGAGTTTAAGAATTTGCATATGATACAATATTCGGAAATTGATTAGTCCCTACCGTTCCAGAGCTTTCTCATGTCGGCTGCTTTCTTAAGCGCCTTGAACATGAATACTAATCGAAGTGTGATGGTACTCAGTCATAGAGAAGAGTCCATCCACGTCTTCTTCTCTCTAGTGTGTTTGATGATCTCCGCAGATACAACGACACATCCGTCCACGTCCTCGGGTTGCAACGGCACTAGTGAGCGCTGTGGAATGTGGCTACGCGTCTGTCGACGCCATAAAGCTAGAGATGTTATGGCACACTCCAGTATTCATTTGCCGCAAGCGTATTTGTTAAACATATACTTGGTCCTGCTTCTCCTAAATAAGATAATGAGTAAACGAGCAACAGTCTTATGGGCTTAAACAAGGTTCTACAAAGCCTCAGGAAGGCTCGACCCTCGGCTATGACCGAGATCTAGCCACTTCCTTCGACTCGGCCCGCGCCGTCCTGTTGAGACGCTCGGACAATATCTTGAGACCTGCATCTGCCTCAAGCTTCCCTCCTAGGCCTTTGCTGACACCACTTAATTGATCCAAAACATCACCCTACGTGGCATCTTTACCGTGCAATGTGAGTCGTGAATTCTGGGGTTCATTCATGGTATGTCTGATAGTGTCTGAACTTGAAAGCTTCTCCATCAATCGAGATACCTTCTTGCCTTGAAGTCAAAGCAGTAAGACGATAGAATTACGATTACTGCAACAAATATAGAAGTCTAATATCCTTGAAATGCTCGGTCACTCTATCCAAATCGCCCTGATGGCCCGTCTGGATTATCAAGCGGAGCTAGTCCATGCTTATAAATTCAATAATTCGACAACACTTTCAACTCTGCCTCAGCAAACAGCCCCTAAAGCTGTCACCACATTTTCAGACGCGTTCCATGACAATGAGCTCAGAACTCAAAGATGTTCTGCTCGTCGGCTTTGGTGCGGTGGGAGCGATTTGTGAGCACCATGCCTGCACACCGTCAAAACTCTGATATATATGTAAAACAGATTCATTGATTTTACAGCGGAGTAAGAAAGCTCGTGTGACTGTCGTAGCAAGAAGTAACTACGATGCTATCAGTTGTACGTGCTACTGTAGTCTGTGATTAATCGCAGCAAAGTCTTATATCTCCCATCCAGCTCATGGTATGCACATAAAGAGCGGAAAGTACGGTGATATACCTAGCTGGAAGCCAGATAGACGTATGTAGACCTATAATCTTTTCACAGAGGCCCCCGTCAAACTTCATACCACACAGTTGTCAAGTCCGTCTCGGATGCTCTTGACAGACCCTATTCTTACGTAGTGGTCTGCACCAAGTACATCCCCGAAGTGTCTCCGACGTCATGCATGCTGCGGCCTCTTCTCTCTGTGCCGTATACGTCCAATTATCCACAGCCGACATACGTTCTGCTCCAGAACGGACTGAACGTCGAGCAGGATCTGTACACTGCCTTGAAGGATGCCAAGATCGATGAGGAACCACGCATCATCAGCACAGCCGTATGGATCGGCACTAACCTCGCAGAAGAGAACATCGTACATCACAATAATTTCGTACGTTCACCGTACCTTCTCTGCCTTCTCTATACATCACGTACTGCAACAATAGGACCGACTCTCCCTAGGAATCTATCGCCCATCCGATTTCACTGCCGCGAGCAACACCACGTCCGAACAGGCTACCCTAGACGACTTCGCATCCATAATCATCGCCGGTGGTGGCCTCGCATCAGTTGTGCCCGAAGTGCGGCGAATAAAGTTCCAAAAGAACTTCTGGAACCTTGCATTCTCTTCATTCGCAACTTTAACCCACCATCCTGTGACAGCGCTTTTTCGCAGGCAGAATGACGATAAGACGATGCCTGCACCTTACATCGCCGACGTGACAGCGGAGTTAATCGAGAAATATACAATACCGACGTTATATGGGGTGATGAACGAGGCTCTTGCCGTTGGTAAGCCATGTTCAATTGGTGCTCTATGTACATCGAGGCTTTAAGCATGCACGCAGGACGAGCGATGGGCTACGATGAGTCCGCTCTGCCCGCTTCAGTGGTCGAGAGCACGATCGCAAACACGAAACGGTTGCATGTGGTGCCTGAGAACAAGCACAGAGCGAGTATGCTGCTTGACATTGAGAACGGGCGGCCCATCGAGGTCGAAGCAATTGTGGGTGAGGTGGTGCGGATGGCTCATCAAAAAGGCATAGATGTCCCGGTAAGTCGGGCTCAATATTAGTGCGGTGTCCAAGTGTACTCAAGGAGGATGCAGAGGATCGAGACACTTTATGCGCTGCTTCTGGTAGTGCAAAATCAGATCCTGCGCGAAAGGGGTGCGTAGAGAGGGGTAATGAGCTTGGATGCATAACGGGTGTGGCACACTTCCTCGCTAATCCACACATGAGAAACGGAGGAATAGTCGCTAGAAATGGATGGCATAACGAGACATGGCGCAGGCCACAGAGCAATAGTCGAAACCGAGCTGCAGGACTTCATACACTAAGTGAAGTAGGTTCATTGATGATGCGAGACCTGAGGACCTCACAACCATTGAGGCTATAAAGGCCGTTCGGGATCGCGATTAGTGCTCGGAAGTTTGGAGTGACTCGCGAAATTAACGAGTTCGCGGACACTGTTCATGGTTCGACAGACCCGGTCAGGAGGTCCGTGTCGATGCCCCATGTTAAAGAAGTGTTGAGTATAGACCTAAATATTTGGCCACTGGTTTCGAGTCGTTGGTGACTAGTGCATACTTGGAAGTAATTCTTCGCGACTTCAACAAAGTATAAACCATAAATACCGCGATGGATACGTACGCGTATTGTGCTGTTCCAACGACCCCTACAATCCACTGATAGTCTCAAGACAGCAAGCGACCCGATATATTCGAGTCATAATTAGAATAACTTACTGAGGTTATCGATTATGCAGTCCGTATCGTGTACGCTTCCGGACGAGTTGAATATGAACCTATATAGCTAAAGAGGCATGGGGAGATATTATAGCCATGCAGTGGTGAGAACACTCACGCTCGGGAAATAAATCTGCCACTAGACCATGAGACTCTTAAAATGTTGTCGTTAGCGAAGATCATTCCAACGCCGGGCGACCACATTATACTCAGGAGAGGATTCAGGCTTACCAGATAAGAGACATATTTGCTCACAGGGTAGTAATCGCGTGTATGACCAGAACCTGGTTGAATGTTTCGAGCTCAAGATTATAGATAGAGTGAACAGTGTTTCGATCATGGACGCCGAACTGGAACACTTACTACGTATACCCAGGTAGTAGCGACCTACTCCAGTGATCAGTCAAAGCTTAATGACAACAAGTAGTGGCCAACTAACAAGGACTTTTAAGAAGGCTCTATCCTCTTGTACGTTGCATAGCACTTCAACATGTGGTACCACAAAAGCTACACAACGCCTTGGAACTAGTGTGCGAGTCGTGCAGTCGCAACGTGCTGCCAAGGCACAATCACCTAAGAACCCATAGCTGTCCAGGTACGCATACTAATCCGCAGTTCAGACTTACATATGAACGCTTGGACATATGCATAAGCGGCAGTGCAATTTTATCACTGTCGAGATTCCATGTCCCAAGCTATCTTCATGCAGTGGGAAAAGCCGCAAGAGCTTGCATCGGACCCGGGCACTGCTGATGCAACGTGGACGTCCCATAATAGGCGTGACTATCCGAATCACCGCCGAGTCTTCAGCGAAGGTCGTCACACCCATATCCGTCTACGCTCATCACAGAAGATCGTTGGCGGACTTTCCGAGGACAGTTCTCGGGCGATCACTGGCTCAAACCTAATATCCAGTATTCGGGCATCATTACAAACTCAGTGGCGCTGCGTCGCTAAACAGGTATAGGTAACAATGCATGACTCCAGTCTGCCGGAAGTTGGGCGCCTGCCTAGTGTGCCGCGCCTTTGTAAATGGCACGTCGTTGCTGTGAGGCCTCTACGCATGCTTTGACGGGGACAACCATCTCCATACGAAACTACTACACACAGTCATGGCATCCAGAGGAGATCGCGGAAGAGGTAGGGGTGGCGGCGGGGCTGGAGGAAGAGGCGGGGGCCGAGGTGGCAGTAGGGGTGGCAGTAGGGGTGGAGCCCCAAGCGACTTCAGCAGTCAAACCTCCGAAGCCAGAGGGCGAGGCGGTTGGCGAGGCGGCCCTCCGAGCAGCACCGGCTCATATGATCGAGGTGGCGTCAGAGGCTTTGGCGACCGCGGAGGACGAGGAGGAGACAGAGGTGGCAGGGGTGGAGATAGAGGCGGTCGAGGGGGATTCCGAGGCAGAGGGGGACCAGCCGAGCGTGGTGGGTCAGTAGCATCCAGTGTCAGGCTTATACATCACTTTCATGTGCCTTTACAGCATATTTGGTGGTCCGGCTCCGATAGATGCGAGGTTACAAGGCAACGCGCAGCGTGATCTCGTGGATTCTCTACGCTCTATCACATTGAATCCAGATGATCTCCCATTACGACCCGGCTTCGGTACGGTGGGCAAACCTATCATCTTACGCGCAAATTTCTTCCCTGTGAAGCTTCCGAAGATTCCTCTGCAAGAATATGACGTGGACATTCGTCCGGGTGGGAACGCCATTGCTCGCCGCCTGAAACGCCGGATATGGCAGCTGGCTGAGCAGACGGAGCAATGGGCACAAGCCGGGATGACTGGCACAGTCGCCCACGACCACAGTGCCAAATTGATCTCGGCAAAGAAATTACCGCAGCCGTTGGTGATACAGATTGATTACACGGAAGACGATGAAGACGCCTCGCAGGCCCGCGGCAGGCAGTATACGCTCACATTCAACTATGTACAAGAGATTGATCCCAGCAATCTAGCCAGGTAGGTTGACAACGAATTTTGTAATTCTGCCTCTTACGATCGAGTCTCAAGCTATATCAATGGCGAGCGACAATTTCGCAACTTTGACATAATGCCAGTTGTATCGGCACTCAATCTCATTCTCGCAGCTTACCCCAACCGCTCGGTCGGCGCTGGGGTGATGGTTGGGCGGAACAGGTATTTTCATCCCTCCCAGATAGAGCCTCCCCACCCGCTTGGTGGAGGTCTTGAAGCATGGAAAGGCTTCTACTCGTCTGTACGACCCGCGTTCAAGCAAATGATGGTGAATGTCAATGTTTGCCACACGGCTTTCTACGCTCCTGGCAATCTGGCAGACAAAATGATCGAATTCCAGAGAGCGTCGTTCGGTGCTCGTGTAGCGGCTTTCGTCAAGGGCGTCCGAGTCAAGACCACTCACTTAGGCTACAAGAAGACGGTCCGAGGCATTGCCAGATTTACAGCTAGACAGTACAAATTCGACTGCCCGGAGTTGGGAGGAGAAGTCACCTGCGAAGCCTATTTTCAGCGAAGTAAGCCACCCTTCTTCATGGTGCACCTGGTACTCTCAACTATAATACTCAGAGTATGGAATCGCATTACGACACGCAACTGACCTCCCTCTAGTTGATTTGGGTGGTCAACAGGCGAAGAGGAGCAATTACATCCCTGCTGAGCTGTGCACGATCCTGCCAAATCAACCATTCAGAGGGAAGCTCACGGATGAACATACTGCTAACATGATACTGGTTGCGTGTAAGCCACCCAATATCAATGCCCAGTCTATTGTGGGGCGTGGCCTGGATGAGCTCGGATTTAGGCAGACGCCTCCTCCATTGAACGCTTTTGGCGTTAGCATAGGCAACGAGATGGCGATTGTACCGGGAAGGATTCTACCTTCTCCAAATATCGAGTACGGTCAGGGAAGGCCTTCTGTAGACCCACGGGCCAGCTGGAACCTCCGGGGGGTCCGATTCGCACGAGGAGGCAAGTTGGAGAAATGGGCGGTCCTTCTGATAAAAGATGGCAACGATCGAGACGAATTCCGCGATGTGAACGATCCTGATCTTCGCGCGGTTGTCGATGGGTTCGCAAACATGTGCAGAACGAGCGGGATGACCGTCGACCGGCAGGCGCCTGTATACGTTGCCGCACAGCTTCCTTCCAAGAGAGACGACACATTACTTCGACCTAATGCAATAAAAACTATACAGGGCGTGTTAAGAAGTATCAAGCAGAAACCCAATCTCGTGCTCGTCATTCTGTCTAGTGGGGACAAACACATTTACTCTGGACTGAAACATCTTTGCGATGTTTACCTCGACCTCGCAACCGTCTGTGTCCATTCTTCCAAGATCCGGAAGAGTCAGGTGCAGTACTTCGCTAATGTCGCACTTAAGGTCAACATGAAGCTGGGCGGTGTCAATCACACAGTGACCTCCGATACTGGCACGAGGTTCTTGAAGCAAGAGCCCACCATGCTTGTTGGAATGGATGTCACACATCCTGGGTTTGGTTCAGTGTTGGGGACGCCTTCTATTGCGGCAGTCGTTGCAAGTGTGGAGCCCATGTTTGGGCAGTTTCCGTGTAGTCTCCGAATTCAGGAGTCTCGTAAAGAGGTATTGCCATCCTTTTACGGCAAGATTTATCCTCAGCGTAACCTTCTATACAGATGATCACTAACTTGAAGGACATGATGGTTGAACGCCTTGAGGCCTTTAAGAAGCGTAACAACACGCTCCCACGACGCGTCCTTGTTTACCGAGACGGTGTTTCAGAGGTTTGACAGATCTATTCCTGGTGTATATGTCATGTCAGCTGATCCCTCCTTCCTTCATAGGGACAATTCGCCATTGTCGTTAACGATGAGTTGCCTAAAATCAGAGACGCATTCAAGAAATTAAGCACGCCTCAAGCTCAGTACAAGCCCAAACTAACGATTGTCATTTGCGGGAAACGGCATCATACCCGGTTCTATCCTACTGAAGAAGGGAATGCGGATGATAAAGGCAACCCTCGTCCAGGTACTGTCGTCGACCAAGGTGTCACTGCCGTCTACGACTTCGATTTCTTCTTGCAAGTAAGGCGTGTGTCTTTTTCGCTGCTACCAATGACTAATATACAGAGCAGGCACATGGAGGCTTACAAGGAACAACTCGACCCACCCATTATTATGTCGTCTACGACGAGATTGGATTCAACGCGGACCAGTTACAAGGTCTCACTAATGAAGTGTCGTACATGTTCGCCCGGGCCACGAAGGCAGTGTCGCTAGTCTCCCCGGCCTATTACGCAGATCTTGCTTGTGAGCGGGGGAGGTGTTACCTCCACAAGCTGCTGCAAGGCATATCCGACAGTGGAACAACCAGTGCTGGAGGAAGATCGAACAGGCAGGAGGAAGACGATGCAATTATGAGGGAAGCAACGACTCTTTGGCACGGAGGAGTGAAAGGCACTCTAGGCAACACAATGTTCTACTTGTAGTTTTGTTCGGATATGTACAGTAACGCACTTAGAAAAGAGGATAGGAATATAGCCGTCTTTGCAGTCACAGAGAAATGCGACACAGCCCAAAGAATCCAGAACATGCAATTGCGCCATTTCGCTTCTGTATCTCGAACTCATTAAAGCCTCAGATTCGAGTCCACAATACTTAAGCCGTACTCGGCCGCGCAACGATATCTCGTTGCTTTCTGCAAGCATGAACCGCTGGACAGTCAGCTCAGATATCATGTAATCTGATGATACGCGAAGAAGGCGGCCAGAGCGAAACCAATGATGCTTTTGTTCCATGCGGTCTGCGTCTACGAAGGACGCATTGCTCAGCGAGTTGAGTGCATCTAACAGTGTTATCAAATATTTTCTGCGCCTTGGTGGGGTAAAAGCCTTGAAGCTTGAGGGTATGAGGCTGGGGAATTTCTGCCCTTCTTCCGCATTCAGGATCGTCCCACGAAGCCATCCAAGCTCGGAATCTTTATCTTCGACTTATATCACCTATCGAGCACTCCAAGGCCTGCGTCTTGAAAAATATACACAAGCTGCCCTAGTTTGGCAACAGCCTCTACTCTTAAGGAAGCCAGAGTGGCTCTTGTTCGTGCAGGCCACGGTTGGCTAAGTTCAAGCATATCACAATGTGGCACGGCATATGAGCGTACCAGCGAACTCCTGTCACTTCAAATCCTAGAGCGGCAATGATCATAGAGCAGAATCAGTAGACGAACACTCACCAGAGTAGAGTGATCGAGCAGGATACCATATTGGATCACTGTCGGTCATCGGTTTCAGAGAATGGCCTTCCGCGAAGGTATTCGCCAGGCAGCGCCACCTACACGCCCATGAGCTTCGCAATATGCTACCCACAGACCAGAGGGTTGAATGACTTCGCCCACTGCATGACATCCTCTGGGTTTTTGCGGACTTGACCAGCCCTGGTCACAGAGATCACGAACGATGTCGTGATCTCTGTCGGGGTAAGCTGTACCATCGGCGACGCGACTAATGCAAACGTCTCACGACCACGAGTATCAGTGAGCTATGGGTGACAGAAGTACATGGGACATGTTGACGTACGTCAGCCCCGACTCACAGATGGTTAGATTGAAGACGATGAGTGATATGTCAGAAATGAAGGATGAGATTATCATCCTAAACCTCCGACCAATCCTTCTACGTCTGAGGTCCGCATTCTCCATGAAATCCGTGCCCCAAGACGGCTTGACACGGCTTCGTGGCATACAGCATGCTACTCCTTTCGACTCGACCACTCGAGCCGGGGGAACCTCATGCTAGACGCCACGCCGTATTGAACCAAATAACGTAGCATTGTGATACAACCTAACTTACACGTATTACGGAGAGATATGACATGCCTTGAGTTTTTTGCATTATTGACGACTACATCTTCCAAAGCACTCACCTCCGGACTTCTCTCCCCTTCACTCTTAGTATATGAAATCTTCTCTTGCTCATTTTGGTCCACTCATTCCGCCCAGCACCTCATACACACCTGTCTCACCGTCGCCGAACTGCCTCCTGGAAAGTCGTTCACTCCAAAACCTCATAATACTCTCCCACTCCTCTCTATTTCTCGGCATAGCCTCCCCACCGTCACCTCCCACGGGAGCGTGCTGCAATTCTTTTACTAAAGAGAAAGCCTTGTTTAGATTGCCCACGTCCTTCGACTGCGAGGAGAAAGGCTGGGGTCGGTGACAGTACAGGATCGGCGTCGGGCACTTAGTCGGTGTTGAAGAAGGAAATGATAACAGAGGACCAGATATTGAGACAACCGAAGCAAATGCTGTTTTCTTCTCTTTCCACCATCGTAGTGCCTCTTCCACGGCGACGCTCCCGCCCTGGCCAAACCCAAGAAAATGGATCCGTTCAGGTTGCCAATGACACTCCCTCACCAGGACATCTAGCACTTTATCGAGCAAGGCCAGCGCGAGCGTAGGGTTTGGGTTTGGGAGAAGGTCGCCCGTGAGCATGTCGAAAGACGGGTACCATTGGTACGCAGGCGTATCGAGCAAAGGAATTTGCTGTGGTGCTTGCAAAACGAGAGTGGCAGTCTGAGGGAGTTTAAGAGACTTTGCGAGGTTGCTGAATGGAGTGAGGGTGTCGCCTGGATGGTAAGAAAGTCATCGTCGTCTTTAAGTGCGGAGAAAGGATGGGCGTACCAAGACCATGCATAAAAATCAGTAGATTTTCATCGGTGCCGTCGTCGCTATGGGCGTAACAAAATTGTACTTTAACGGAGGATTTGGAAGGAGGCGGTTTAGTCTTCGGGCTCTGCTGTACTTGAGATGTTGGCGAGGATTCTTGGATGTGTAGGTCAATAGGCTCGGATCGTGACATTAGATTCAGACGCTCTCTCAAGTAGTAGCAGGAAAACAGAGTGGCTTTCCAGCCCGTGGAACAATCAGTAGTCCGAGTCGTTCTACGGAGTGCGCACTATAGGCCGCTTCCTGTGGACGGCATTTGCCGATCCCATCCATCCGGAGTAAATCCTCTGCTTGCCTTCACTAGGAGACGTCTCTACCTTTCGGATAATATATCCATGCTTTCGGGTTAGTAACTACCACTGATGATTGCCGTACATTTCTTCAAGACTTGCATGTTTTTGCGTCTTGGCAGATTCACTACGAGACAATGTCTAGTCTAAGGGTACTTTCTCACTGTGGCGTTGGTCTTGTACAACGAAGGACTTGATTTCGGGGTAGCTACAGCATATCAGACGGAGGACTCAATCAACAGATCGTGGTATCGAATACTCATGCCATAGCCAGGTCGCAACATAAAGCGCCTTGACTTCCTCCAATATCGACAATGGCATCCACATCCTTTGCAATATCCATCCAGGGGATGTCTTGCATCACAGCGTTGTTGCTGGAACTGCCAAAGCCTGTCACGCTGGTCGAACCTCTTATCACCACTGTTCTCTACAATTTGCACGAAAACACACTCACGCTAACGCGAATTTTTTGCCTTCTTCAATATTGGTATGAAGTAAACCGCCAGACCCAAAAACGGGCATGGGAGAGTTCGTATAGAGGTTCCAGCCCGTCTTAGCAGGGTTCCTTGACATGCGGAATGTCTCATCCGAATGTGTCATTAGTTCTAGCAACTTGCCCACAGAACGTGTATAAAATAGGGCCTGTATGAAATGTTACGAAGCAAATAATAACGTGTAAAAAATGTATACTCGCATGTTCTTAGCAACGTAGTATCCCTTGGAGCCCATCTTCAGTGTATGACTGCGACGACTGTTTGCGAAGTGGCCTAGTTTGGTTTCTCGGAACCACCCACGAGTAGTAAGAGACGCAGAATGCTTTCTGCAAATGCCGATGGTGTTAATGGATAGACGAACTTTCAGTCTAGAATGCCACGTGCCTAGTTTTGAAGCATCCGTGCTGGTTTCCGCCGCAATAACCTGGAGAGATTCTCCGACTTCTGGGTCCTTCACTTCTTCTAATATTTCGTAGATGCCCAATTCAGTGACCAGACGTAGTCCTGGAACTTCTCCGGAGGAAAAAAGCTGTTCCAACAACTGCTTCAAAAGGATTCTCCACGAGCAAACGCAAGCGGTCCTATTCAAGGGCTGGTATTATTGTCGACAGGATTACAACGCCAAAATGAAGAATCGCCAAGCAACCGAAAGCGATCCTCTGAGCCTCATACATCTTCGGCGGGGATAAGTATGATGGATCGTCGAGTGGATGCGGTCGCGAGGTACATAGTGAAGGCTCTGAGAGGCCTTGCCGAAGAAGTTCAGCCTGCAATATATCGATGGAGGTTGCAAGGGTTCCGAGGAGGGAAGAAAGCTCGGATATTTGTACCATCTTGATCTTGAGGTCGATTCGACTATATTCAATGAGCGACGGAAAGACCATAGCCGAGAGTCTTAGACCAGATAACAGTTAGTTTGATGGACCACTTCGTGTGCACATACTGAGTGCACCGGGATGTTGTTAGAAACGTGTTCTTCTGCTCGGAGACCACCATTCTGAGCATACCGGTAAGTAGTAGTATCCACTGGCCGCTGAAAGTGATAGACCTGTAAAACGCGTAAAGTAATGCACAACCAAGAAGCCGGCATGAAGCTCGTCCGTCCATTGCAGTGGGTGTGATTTTTCTCACCTTTCATCTTTCCACTGCATTCGCAAGCCACCACGCAGACTTCTTCGAACAGGACATGAGACTCAATCAGAACGAATGGGAGATACCTCAGCCCCGACGGTGCTAGAGTCAAACATGATACTTCTCCCACTGCCTGTCGGCTACATATTTCAAGTAGCCGTTCCTTATCAGATTTATTTAGAACGAGCATATCAATATCGTTTGTTGTAACCGTGGTTCAGAATGCTGAGAGGGCAGGACGATATTGCTCAGCTGTAGTTTTGCAGAAGTGCGCCACTTGTACGCATATATGCGCGCTTGAATGTTAAGAACGGATGTACTGTTTGATGTACGTGTGCAGCTTCTGGGCATCTTAGGGTAGCAAATTCCTCGAATGTTTTCCGTGCCTAGACATTGTGCTTTTCTGCCAGATCATCCGACCATTGATACCCTAATATTCACAACCCTAAGTGTTACACAATTTCCATCAATAAAGATAAATACGGGTCTAGCTGAGGAAAGGGACTCACTACTAGTAGGGACGATGGGTACATCAGCTAACCCGCACTTTAACGACTCCTGAGTACTGACGCGCTCGCAAGGCGGGCGTGTGGACGAATATAGTGCTGCCTCCTGGAGCGATACTATACGGAGAATTGGTCCTTACAACTGCGGATGAACGAGCGCCGAAGCTCTACAAATATCCCAAAGCAAAGAGATTGCGAAGCAGTCTCGCCAACTCAACGCGCATGTTGCCGACACAAGCCACAATCGCGGATTTCGTGCTTGAGCTTGACTAGTGACTAGCCTAGTGCTCCCTCGATGCCTGACATCCAGGTCGGCGCACAGGTCTTCGATTGCGCATTTCATCCAACGGAATCTCTGCTCTATGCAGGCCTGCTGAACGGCGAGGTCAAGGCCTTTCGCTACGACGATCAGGGCCAACATGAGGCGGCGTTCACCGTCAGGCCGTCCAAGAAATCCTGTAGGGCTTTGGAGACGGACGATGATGGGTCGCATTTATGGGCTGCGGGGAAGGGGAAAGGCTTACAGTACGTTTAATATTTCCAATTTGTGGAAGGGGAATGTTTAGCGTACGGCAGCACGATTGATATCTCAACACATAAAGTTGTCGAGAGTCGTAAAAATGCCCACGAGTGAGTTAAAACACTTATAGATACTTGTATGCCAGTGACTAAGCGTCTTAGAGAGCACCCATAAATCGCATAAAGCGTCTCCTACCCCACATGCTCGCAACCGGGGACGACGACGGAGTTGTCAAGGTATGCGCCTCATCCGTCTGTCGATCCCATGGACGGCTGATGGCGGCATATCATCCAGCTCTGGGATCCTCGTAAACCAGATGCAATCAGAACATATACCCAGCACTATGACTTCATTTCAGACTTTCTCTGGCTCGAGGACAAGAAACACCTCATCGCCTCTAGGTATTCCAATTCCTACTCACCCATCAAGATATGACTACTAACTGGTACCCAGCGGAGATGGCACACTGTCTGTGATGGATGTTCGCTCCAGCAAGCCCGAGCCGCACGCCCAGTCCGAAGACCAAGAGGACGAGCTGCTGTCGATGGTCACTATCAAAGAGTAAGCACACCTCTTGTTACTATCCTCCCTCAGCGTAACGTTCGTTTCTGACATGCGATATGCGCACATAGCAACTCCAAAGTCGTCGTCGGCACCCAACTCGGCATGCTCTCCATCTTTAACCGCAAAAGCGGATGGGGCGACTGCGTCGACCGCGTGCCTGGGTACATTCCTCCCTCCTACCCCCTTTGTCTACTCACTCACTCCTCTCCCCCGCAGCCACCCCCACTCTATCGACGCCCTCTCGCCCCTCCCCTCCACCTACCCCTCCGCGCACTCTACGATTCTCACCGGCTCCTCCGACGGGCTTGTGCGCGCCGTACAACTCTTCCCCACCAAACTGCTAGGAGTCGTCGCGGACCACGGCGAGTTTCCGGTAGAGAGGATCAAGGTGGACAGAGCGGGCCAAGGGAGGTGGGTGGCGAGCGTGGGGCATGAGGAGGTGGTGCGGATGACGGATCTGAGGGAGGTGTTTGAGGACGAGGAAGGGGAACAGGCGGGGGAAGGGGAGAAGTTTGGCATTGAGGATGAGAACGACTCGGACGGGGAGGAAGTGGTTGACCTTGAGCCTGCACCTTCGCCGGCTAAGCAAGACGACGACGACGAGGCACAAGAGACAGTCGTGAAATCAAGCGACGACGAAGGCGAGGACTCGGATGTGCCCCGAGAAAGGAAAAGGAAGCGGAAGAAGGAGAAGGACCCACTGGCCGCCCCGGGGCGCCGCAAGAAAGGGCGGAACGAGGTCGTCTCGGATCCCGCATTCTTCGCTGATCTTTGATTGTGATGAGTCTCCTTCTCCATTCCCCCGTTCCCTTACTTTGTGTCCTTCCTATCTGTACTAGGGCACCTGATAATACAGTCTATTTCCACATACGCACTACAGTAAGACAAATCACACAGCGAATAAAAACAAAAGAAGGGCAAAGTCGTCTATTCAAGATGCACCCTCGCCCCTGCCCCGGGCGCATTCCTATGCTTCCGGATCCTCTCCGCGAACCCGCTCGCGAGGAGGGCGACGACGATGCTAAACACCACCCACAGCTGGCCGCCCAGGAGGTGTTTGCTCGCCGACACAGCGAACAGCGAGCTGTATGCATCGATGTCAGGTGAGCTGGACGGGGCAGTGGGACCAGAGCGCACCTGATAACAACCCCGCTGAGCGACCCGAAGGCGGACTGCACGAACTCCGTGAGGCCGTTCGTCGTTCCGAGCGACGCGGGGCCGGGCGCGGTCTCCCGCACGAGGATCATCACAATCCTGCCGGGACGAACACGTCAGTATACACACACGTACACACATACACACTCACGAGAACACCATCGTCCCGACGCGGCTCATGACCAGCACGAGCCGTATCCCCGCCCACAGCAGCCCGCTCTGACTCTGGCGTGCGACGGCGTTGAGCACGGGCATGAGCGCGAACGTGAACGGCCACACGAGCGTGCACGCGGCGAACACGCGCAGGTGGTCGAAGCGCCGCAGGAGGAGCGGCATGCAGAGCTTGAGGAAGATGGACGTCGTGCCCATGAAGAACATCGCGCGGCCGATTTGGCTGGGCTGTTTGTTTCATGTTTCATGTTTCGATGCGAGATGTTCGTTTCAACGCGGGATGTTCATTCCAATGCGGGGCGGGATAGTGTTCGTTTCATCGCGGGTCGTTTATGTTTATCCAGACATGTCAGCCAGCGCGCGCGCGAGGACAGGGGCCACCCACCGAAAGCGCGAGCCCGCCCTGCACGAGCGGCGCATACGCCATCAACACAAACACGTGGTTGAACGAGCCCGCGACGAACCCCAGCGCGCCCGTCGACAGGCATATCGCGCGGATGACGGGGATCGCGAGGAGCGTCCTGACGCTCGGCGGCGTCAGCTCCTCGTGGGGCAGGTTTTCGTTGTCCTTGCGCTTCTTCGGGAGCGTCTTACAGAAGATAAGCGGTGTGTGGGGGGGGGGAGGGGGGGGGAGGGGCTCACCTCCTCCAGTATGAACACTGCGAGCAGCGACGCCACGACCGCGGCGAGCGCCGTGATGAAACACGGGAGGATGTACGGGTACGCTCTGAAGAACGGCGTGTCGAACCACGCGGGGTACTGCTCCGCGGGGTTGGCGAACGTCCCGCCGATCAGCGGCCTGATGTATGCATATGAGCGTCCCCCCCCCGGTGCCTAAGTACTAGTGCTCACCCGACGGCGAACCCGATTGCTGAGCAGATGTCGTAGAGCGGGAACGCGGTCGACGCGTTCGTCTCGTCTGAGAGCTCGCCCACTACGGAGTGGATGGCTCCTGTTGTTCCGCAGAATATCCCGGCTGCGGACCGACAGAACGATCAGAAGAAACTCGGGAATAAAAATGGTGATGGAAAGAGTGAAAATATGGTCTTTCCAAGTGCGCTCTGAGGGAACGAAACCAGCTATTGCTCTATCCATCATAGAGTTTGAACCCCCAGAATCAAAGATCTTGCAGGAAAAAAGTATTCCTGTCGACGGAATCGAACCGTCATTGTAGAAGCGCGTTCTAAGGGGATCGAACCCTCAACACAAGTTGTCCCTAGCGTGAGTCGAACACGCGGCTTCACGGAGCAGGTCCACCACAACGTGATGATTTAACCACTAATCGATAGGGACCAAGAGAAGTCGCCTCTGCAGGCAAAATAATGACCCGGCCGCATTCTTTCCAACGCAGCGTATGTAGTCTCAGAGATTAGGAGCACTCACATAGGAACCGGGTGAGCAACATCATAGGGAAGGTACGCGACAGGCCGAAGAGGGTGGAGGTGATGGAGACGCCGAGGGTGCCGACGAGGATGACGGGGAGGCGGCCGATGTTGTCTGCAAGCTCGCCTCTTAGTAGGTTGGCGCCATCACCGCACACGACGCACCAGACAGCCTCCCCCAATAGTACATGCTCAACAGCTGCGCGATGCCAAAGCTGCTGCCCTGCGCACACCGTCTAGTCATGGCCCGCCCGAACGCGAATCAGCTCACCACTAGCCCGCTGTAGTAGCCGGCGTCGGCCCCCGTGGAGAGCCCGAACTTTTCGACCATCTCGTTGATGTACGGCATGACTTGCGTGGCGCTGAGGGGGATGAGGGTCTTGATTGCGAAGAGGGTCGCGAGCTGGAGCTTGGGGAGGGGCGTGATGTGCGGGTGGCTGAGGAGGGAGGACGTTTCGTCGGTGCCGGGCGACATGGCGACGGGAGACGGGTGTGGAGGTGAGAGCGCGGTGGATATGCAGTGTAGGCCATTGTACGGAGATTGTTATAGGTTAGGGTTCATTCCGTCAATCCGCAGACCGAAGGCGCCATTTCGGTCTTATTAATGGGATCCTGCGATGGTTACTCAGTGCGACCTCTCGGGAATGAGAAAGCAGTCATATATAAGGCACCTTGTTCGCGAGAGGCTAGACCAGTCACTTGGGCAGCATACCACTAGTCAGATCGAGAACATATTGTCCTTCGGCGTCGGTGTACTAAGATGATACATTGTATCACTAAACACAGCAAATCGACATGGTGGGATGAGATCACAGACAAACGATAGGTGGGACCAGCACGGACTTCCAACAATATTTAAGAGACACCGCGAAAGTTGTCACAGTACAAGAGCGGCAGTATAAAAGGCTTTATCACAAAAGGTAGTCTTGGAGGGAGCGCACAATCGCACAGTAATGGATTCAATTCAAAGTCGAAAGACCAGACCTGCCATTAATAGGACGACAACGACAGGAATGTCCGCATATCCACGGCATCCACTTCGCCCCCGATGCTACACACAGAAGCAAAGGCCCTTGTACATATCCCAGCCAGCTCCTGTACCGTACAAATATCGGTTCCGTCTCCCAAAGGTATACGCATTATCTTCCACGACGTAGGCGATATCATTCCGCTAGCACAAAAACGGCTTCAGCACATCCATCCGTATACGTAGACACAGATCGGCACTCACCACCCTCCTCCCAAAATATTCCTACTCTGGTGACCCTCTCACGCCTTCCCCGCCACCACCTTCGCGTTCACGACGACAAAGTGGTACGCCAGCACCGCGAGCATGGCCGCCGCGCCCAGCCCGTTCGCGAGGCCGTACAGGGTTTCGTGCGTGATCATAGTTTGTATTGTGGGCGGGGAGGCTAGAAATGCGTCACTAGATGAATTATAACTACGTGTGCGGGGACGTACGAGTGCGTGTAGTTGGCTGAGCTTGCTTAAGGTGAAGGTGGAAGCGCAGCGAATCCGAGTTGTGGCGTGGGCTTCGCCGGAGAACCCCGGAACCGTCCTGCAATCATTTAATTCACCTTCACTCGCAAACGCACCTCCGCAAGTACTCTATCTTACCCCTTCTTGTAGTCAAGATGCGGCCCACGCAGATCCGGATGAGCGACATGCCCGGTCGTACGTTCTTTCTCTTATCATGTTGAATTGGAGTTTGACTTGGGATGGGATGTGCAGCCAAGACCTACGTGAGTGACCTTGAAATGAATTACGAAGAGGGTGGTCGGTTGATGTGTGGTTTAGAACCCCTGGTGGGGCGACAAGGGCGGGATCATAAAGCAGAAGGGCATCGTGCAGTACAGTGCGTCTCCTCCCCTTCCTCCGCCTTGCCCGCGTCCTCCCTCTCACTCACTCCTACCTTCATCTCTTTATTTTTCGTCGACCGAACCACGACACCGCGAACAATCCTTTTTGTCTTCGTTCAACTACCGTGAACAGCCGTCTCCCCCTTCAGACAGCGCGCCGCGAAGCACATGTTCCAGAACTGGATCTTCAACGGGTACAGGCGCCTTGCCGAGCAGGCGCCGTACTGGATCGTGCCGTTCGCGATCGGTGAGTTCTCCCCCTCCTATTTCCTTTCTCCATCCTCCTCCTCCCTCCTCCTTCCCCCCTTCCCACCCCCCACCCCCCCTTGCGCATTTTGGTGACCGCGACTTTACCAGGCTACGGCACGTACACGTGGGCGAAGCGCTACCACGACTGGCTGGACAGCAAGGAGGGGCACCTCGCGACGGGCGGAGGGCACTAATACGCTGGTGTTGTTGTTGTTCTCGTTGCGTAGAATTGATCCACTACCCGGGGTAGAATTGATCCACTTCCCGGGTAGCGCGCTGAAGCTGCAACTAAGGACTGAGGATTGAGGATTGATCTGCATTGGACCTCCCCGTCTTGTGCCCGCAATCAAGTCCAAGAGTCTCCTGTTCCATATTTGATATACCAGTCAAATTAGTATTTCTACGGTGACGGCTGGCTGGAATTTGATCTGCTGGGAATATTAATTCTAGATGGGTGACGGTGTAAATGTTTCGCCCTGTCTGTATATTCCGTTCATGTGGCGGGCCCTCGACTAGGAAATAGCTGAGTTTCAATGATGGCTGGCCCGAGAACATCGTTTGAAGGCATCCTCGGTCCTCCCCTGAATGTCAATGTAGAGAGGAATATGTGACGGTCGTCCTGTGTATTTATTCCATCTGTTTTTCAATGCAGGAGGGGGTCGCACGTGATGGGACGGAGTAAGTTGGCCCCTGCAGGCTCTGGTTAGTCCTGTGTGACCTGTCGTGACACGGCTGTATGTTGCGTGTTTCGCTGTGAGAGCGACATCTTGCACGGGCGTAGAGAATCAGGAGATCCAAATACGAATCTCCCCGCCGAATCGAGCCAACAGAGCCCGCATCGATCCAAGACCGACTCTGGTCTCGTCATCGCTTGATCGTTTCCTGCTGGCCTCCCCTGTTATCAATAGCCACAAGTATGTATGTTCCGTCCCCTCTCTGCCTTTCGCTAACTCCCGTCCCGTCTCCGTCGTGTCCCTCGTCGTCTCCGTCGTGTCCCCCGTCGTCCCCGTCGTCCTCGTCCCCGCCATGCCCGTCCCAGACACGTCCCGCAGTACATGCCTAGCCTGCCATGAACCCCTCCGCAAACTTTCCCTATCCCCACAATGGCGCCATGAACATGAACATGAACATCAACCCCGCCGCCCTCGTCGGCCAGCAGCAGCAGGGCAACAAGTTCCCCTACGGCAGCGGCAACGGCTTCAACCTCAACCCCCAGATGTTCCAGGCCCAGCAGATGCAGATGAAGGCCCGCAGCCAGCAGCAGTTCTACGACCCCCAGAGGCCGGGGTCGGGCGCACAGGTGAGTAGCGCGTCTGTCCGTGGTGATGCGACAAATATTCACGCTGCGTAGAATATGAACATGCCGATGAACATGAACATGAATATGGCCATGCCGCCCCCCGCGTCTCTGCCGCCCCGTCCACCCACCGCTGCATCTCCGTCGCGTCCCGGCACCGCCCAGTCCCACGCGTCCAATCCCATGTCTATGAACGCCAGCCCCGGCGCGAGCATGCTGAACGCGAACCCCGCCCTTGCCAACATGATGTCCTCAAATTCCTCCGCAAACATGATGACCCCAAATTCCTCCGCCAACATGATGAACCCGGCTGCCTCTATGATGGGCCCCGCGCAGATGAGCATGCTGAACTCCACCCCGTCTATGGGAAACGTGAGCATGAACATGAACGTCAATATGAACATGAACGTCAATCCCGCGGCCATGATGAACCCGCCACGCACCCCGACGTCCAACGGCCACCCCCCCACACCGTCCGGGGCGCCCGGCTCGCCCTTCCACGGCGTGAAGCGCAAGCCCACGGACAGCCCGCCCAAGCGCGCCCGCACGCCGCCCGCGCTGCCCCCGCTCCCGCGCACGGTCTCGCTGAACCCCGCGACGACCAAGGTCGCCGTCGTGCCGCTCGCGGGGTCCGACCGCGCGATCCCCGCTTTGAAGGGCGAGGAGATCGCGAGGGTCAAGGAGTGGATGGCGGTGGACGCGGCGTACGAGGCGCGCTTGAGGGCGGCGAGGGAAAGGATGGCGGCGGAGGTGAGGGAGGGGTGGGTGAATGGGGTGAAGGAGCTCGGGGGCGTGAATGGGAGCGTGGTGGGGCCGGCGTGGTGGGAGAAGGGGTTTGGGGAGGGGATGGGGGTGGCGGGGAGGAGGAGGGAGAAGTTTGGGATTACGTATCCGAAGAAGCAGGGCGAGGGACGGAGGAAGCCCGGGAGGCGCGAGGGGTTGAAGTTGTGAGTATCTTGCGGATTTGGGTTTGGGGGTGCTGATGGAGGTATATGCAGGCCCAGGAAGATCAGTGAGAAGGATGCGAATCGCGTCGAGCAGCTCGTGCCCATCCGGCTCGAGCTCGACGTCGACCACCATAAAATGCGGGATACATTCGTCTGGAACCTCAATGGTACGCGTACATCCTCTACGTACACAGCCGCCCCTACGCTACACGCTAACTAATTCTCCCAACGCCAGACCCGGTCGTCACGCCGGAGATCTTCGCGCAGTCCATCGTGGACGACTACAGCATGCCGCAATCGTACCACGGCACGGTGGTGAAGGCCATCCAGGAGCAGCTGAGCGATTTTCGCGCGCACGCGGCTGATGGGGATGGGCGAGAGGGGGAGAGGCAGGCGGGCGTGCTGGGCGAGGATGAGGCGGCGTGGTGGGAGGGGTGGAGGAAGCGGCTGAGGGTGTCGAGAAAAGGGGGGTTCGTGCGCAGGGGGAGGGGGCAGGAGGAGATGCTTGCGCAGGAGGCGCTGCAGGTGGATGAGGAGAGTCAGAGGGAGGAGATGAGGATTGTGATCAAGGTGAGTGGTTCCGTGGGCCAGCGTGGTGGTGGGGAAATTGATGGGTTGATGGGCGCAGCTGGATATCATCGTTGGGTCGATCAAGCTTGATGACCAGATTGAGTGGGATTTGAATAATGAGGACGCGAGCCCCGAGAGGTTCGCGGAGGTGTATGGGAAGGAGCTGGGGTTGGCTGGGGAGTTCATGTGAGTAATCTACTTTCTTTTCGGTATACATTGATCATTTTGAACGACACAACTAGTACGGCTATCGCCCATTCCATCAGGGAACAAATCCACACTTTCCAGAAATCCCTTTTCCTGGTTGGCCACCCGGCAGACGGGTCCGCGGTCCAGGACGACGACCTCCGCATGACCTTCCTTCCCACACTGTCCTCCGCCGCGCGGCCCATGGACCAAGTCCAGTCCTTCACGCCCATGCTCAACTACATGGACGACAGCGAGATCGAGAAAAGCGAGCGCGAGCGCGAGAAGGAGATGAACCGCCGGCGGAAGCGCAACACCCGCGGCCGGCGCGGTGTCGCGCTGCCCGACCGCGAGCCCATGCGCACGTACCGCACGCCGGCGCTCGGCTTCCCCGAGGTCGACGCCGCGACGCTCGCGGCGGCCGCGCTCGTGAACGTGCCGACGCGCCGGGCGGCGGCGGCCGCTGCGTCGCTGACGATTGCGAACATGGTCGCGAGCGAGAACGGGACGGCGGTGGCGACGCCGCAGATGCCGGTGAGCCTGCTGCCCGCGGCGGGTGGCCAGAAGGAGAAGAAGGGCGCGAGTAAGGGGCTGTTTAAGCCGCCGGAGCTGCCGGGGAGTGCGTTCCGCGCGCGCGCGAAGGTGAAGGCGCCGACGGAGAGTACGGCGATGGATACGGCGCTGCTGCCGCCGCCGCTGGAGAACGACCCGCCGGTGTCGGGCGGGGGCGCGGGGCCGCCGGATAGTAAGGTGTCTGTTAAGCTTGGCAAGCCGAAGACGGCGAGGGAGCTGGAGAAGGAGGCGAAGGAGAAGGAGTATGCGGACGGGCAGCATCCGAATTATATCGATGGGGTGTGGCATTGTTCGAACTGCGGGTGCCCCGAGAGCATAGCCATCGGCAGGAGGAAGGGGCCCTTGGGAGACAAGACGCAGTGTGGACAGTGTGGTGAGTAGTTGGAATTCTGTACTTTGTTGGGAGGCCAACCCTAACCTCGCGTTAGGTAAATTCTGGCACCGTCATAGACGCCCGCGACCCGTTGACTACAATAGCAGCGTGGAATACCACCGCAATCTCTTGGAGGAAGCTGAGAGGGCGAGGGTCATCGCTCGGAAGAAGGGCGGCGCGGCGGCGTTGCGTGCGATGAGCGCGATGAGCGCTGCTACGGAGCTGGAACGGCCTGCGGACGCGGGAGCCTCGGGCTCGCGGTCGCGCCCCAATTCGGTGGCTCGAACGAATAGCAAGCTGTGGGTCGAGATTCCTCCTCCAGCAGCAGCAGCCGAGGCCGAGGATGAGAGCAAGGAGGCTATGTCACCCATATCCAGCGGCAGTTCGAGTGCATCGGAGTCTCCGCTTGCAAATAGAATTAAACCGAATGGAGTCAATCATGCCGCCCAATCTGGGACGCCTCGTGCTGGTTCAGCTGTGGACGCCCCCTCTTCCAATGGAGCATCACAGCCTCCAAATAATCCACCCTCCAACAATGGTAATGCGTCGGTACGTCGAGCCTACAATGTGTCACGGGTTTTCCCACAATGATTTACCTTCCGCGACAGACTGAGCCTCCGGAGTGGCTGGCGGATGCCATGGCGGCCATGAGAGAGCGGTACCCGCAGGACCGATTTGAGACCATTTGCAAGAGATTAAATCCGAGCACATTGCCGGAGTGGAGAATCAAATGTCTTGATTGCCCCGGCAAGGTACGTGGTGAATGCTCATGCGTGTGGCTGTGTCTGATTCGATCTCTTCGTTGTAGGTGTATACCCCTGGTCCGGGTGAGACGCTCTCCAATTATGAAGTGCACCTAAAGAATCGTCAACATCGGCAAAGAGTGACCAATCGCGTCAACGAGTCCACGGCCTCATGAAGACGGAGAATGTACATATGTTCGTGTGGGGCCAAGAGGTTCCTGTGATTTTCTGCTATCTCGTTATTAACTGTTGTTTGCATTGTTTGAGCTGTGCCTCCTCTGCTGCTGTATTGTTATTTGGATTGTAATTTACACACCTGTGTTGCGTCCTACTATTGGATAAACTAGCACTTAATCCATTTTCTGGTGGGACTGCAGAATGCGCTATTCCAGGGGTAAATTTCGTACCTTTGGTCAGTGTTGTGCCGGTTTGCAACCTTTTTGCAACTTTCCGGTTACTAAACTGTGGCCCGCAGTTCTACGACGCCACTTCAGCCACATGATTTCTATAATTGGGAATTGTGGCAAGGGTGAATTCGGTTCACGGGAAAGTGTTGTCCAAGAATCTCGGTTGTCCAAATCCTAGTCAACTAGTTCTACAGTTGACGCGTAAACCGAACCTCTCAATGGTGAATCGGCGCAACACTACCTTCGGTGACACGCTTTCGACGCTCGAGCTTCAATGGTACGTCACTTATGCCGGTCATTGTTGCTACACGAATGCCGACCATGAAGTCCTTCCTCAAACTGTAGAGGGGCTGATATGTCATGGACAACTCGCTTATCATCGTGCAAATTACATGGGGGATATCTACAGCCTCACGCACCGCAAGTGATGACTGATCAATGATAAGATCTCGTGGGCAATCACTTCAGGGTCGCTGGGACGATAATCCAGCGCTCAGTTCTAGGTACAGACTCGGGACCTTACGCAGAAGCAATTAGTTTGTGGAGCCCGGGGTGCCGGTTGTGCATCACGCAAGATCACACAAAGACCGCACAGTTCGGTATCATGGGAAGCTCTTAAACCTCTGCTAGAGGGTCTTGGAATATACGACAAACCGCACGTATTATTGGCTGTTTGGTACTACACCCCAACTTAGCCCATTCACACCGATCACATATTGAAGGCGATGCCAGCGATCTCGGAGATATCGAGTCTCTTAGAGACTTTGACGTCCTCGATAGACGTATTCAAAGCAGAGCTAGCAAGGCAGCAGTTGTCAGAACCTTCCCTCTCTGCGTCACAACCGCATCCAATTGATGACCCGACATACGTGCCTCCACCTCTCATGTATGAGGCCCGCAGACTGGCTGTCAGCAGTTTGGTGAGTAGCTCATTGTTCCTTCGTCTCGCCTCGGTGCTCATTTCTTTTCTCAAGAACCAATTGAGACTGCTCTTGGAGAGTCCGCTAGAGGCTGCCATCAACATCTCTATGGCATCTGGAGAAATACAGGGTCTACGCCTAGCTGCCGAGATCGAATTGCCTGAGATATTGGATGCTGCAACCGATCCGGAAGAGGGAGAGGACATCAGAGTAATCGCTGAAAGGACGAAGACAGACCAGCGAAAATTAGGTGAGGTTGAGCTGCGAGGGAGCAATAGCTCTTGCTGATGTGCCTGTTCCAGAGGGCATCTTGCGCCACGTCGTTAAAAAGGGATGGTTCCGTGAAACAAAGCCAGGATATTTTGCCAATAATCGCCGAAGTAGTACCTTACGCAAGGGTCGACATGGAAGCTACCTCATCAAGAACTTGTAAGATCTCTGCCTCGGCTCTGGCGGCGTGCTTATCTGACAGACTTCCAGTAACGACTACGTCTTTAACGTCCATGGCAAGCTGCCGGAGCTCATGACGCATCCAGACGAATCATTCCGAATGGCCAGAGATCCTACACATACCGCATGGAATATCTACGCTAACACGGGTCTGCCTTTCTTTGGCCCTAATGGCTGGACCGAGAAAAATCCCATTGAAGCTCAGAAATTTGCATCCGCGTAAGATCCAAATATAACATGTCCTACACCTTTCTCATGCAGACGGTTCAGAATGGGTAGCTTAGGAGTCGCTTCCGATAGCGGCGTGGTGTATGACTTCCCTTGGGTAGAGCTTCTTAAAGACAAGGACGCGATTATTGATCTTGGAGGAGGACAGGGAACATTGAGCTGTTCTTTAGCTGCTGCGTGGGTAGATTTAGCAACAATTGCAAAATGCTTGACTCATTCGTCATGCCGCGCCTTGATAGGTATCCGGAGATCAAAAGCTTCGTGATACAAGACTTACCAGGCCTTCGAGAATCCGCTGAGAAGTTTATTGCATTTAAAGGTGTCTCAGACAGAGTAAAATTCGAGGAACAGGATTTCTTCGAGCCTAACCGGCGCAAGGGAACCGGCAACTACGTTTTTATCCTGCAGAAAGGTTCGCGCTTTGGCTCATGTATTGTCTCGTCTTACATCTTTTCTATGACAGTTCTTCACGACTGGTCGGACGAGGAGGGTGCTAAGATTCTTCGACAGATTCGAGACTGTCTTTTCAACAGTAAGGTACGGGTGCCACTGCTGTCTCATACGGTGACGATTGTAGTGACTACGAATCGTAATCGCAGAGCACACTCATCATAATCGACCCACTCCTTTCTCCTGCTATATTCACTGCGAAAGCTCCGAGCGCGAAGGATTCTCTGTCCGCACTCAAGGGCAAGAGCCACTATCAGCCTGTCCCGCCGCCTCCCTTCATCCCCCAGGACTTCGGAGACAATTGGTTGATTGCCCACTCAGTAAATATAAGCCTGATCGCGATGTTCAACTGTGAGTATCCACGAATGTCTCTCTGCTGCCCAACCATTCATCAGGTATTACTGCGCCACCCAGCCTTCGAGCATACATATTTCAGCATGTCACATATCGTAGAACTCGCGGGTATGAAAATCAAGAAAGTGAATGCTACAAGGTAAAACACGGAATTTCTCTGTATTGAGGGTTGCTGATACCTTGTAGGGGCTATGTTCAAGTCACCGAAATCGAGATCAGTTGAAAGTAGGAAATCAATGAGGAAGATGCGACGATTCAGACCTTTCCACTCCGTCTCCCAGTATTGCCTCGACAAACTAGCACTTAATTCATTTTTATAGGACTGCAGAATGTGCTTTTCCAGGGTCCAGGAAATTTCGTACCTTCAGTCATCAGTATTGTGCTGGTTCGCGACTAGTTGACAGTTGATGGAACCGTCAACTGCGCAACCGGTTTGGACAACTTTTCGGTTACCAAACTCTGGCGCTAGTTCTCGCTCGCTACAGGATGCAGTAGAGTAATGTAATGCCCTTTACTGGGGCATCAACAGAAATTAACTTAACTGAGGTATATGTAAATGCTTGTATGATCACTTCACCGTTTGTTCGAGCAACCGTGAGACTCGCTGTGCAGTGGCTGAAGGGTCATTGGGCTTATCGGGCTCTGATTGGTTGGCGTGTTTGTGAACAGCGCCAGTGCAGGGCAGCGGCCCTCTTCTTCTAGTTTAGACTTGTGGCAAGAATTGACGGAAAACCATAGTCAACTAGTTCTACAGTTGACGTGTAAACCGAACCTCACCACTAGACACGCTTTTGACGCTCGAACTTCAATGGTATGTCGCTTCTGCCGGTCACGGTTGCTGATCATGATGTTCCTCAGACTGTAATTCGTCCGTAAGGGGGTTGGTACAGACCACTCGTCATCATGCTGATTTGGCATTTTTATGATGGACACGTCCGGAAGCTAAGGCCTTCCGCACCGCAAACGATGACCGATAAGATCCCGTGGGCAGTTACTTTGGGGTCGCTGGGAAGAGATATCTATACATCTTGCACAATGACACGCAGATACTTATAGCGCTCAGTCCCAGGAACAGATTCAGAGGCCTTATGGCAAAGCATTTGGTTCGTGGAGCCCAGGGGACCGGTTGCGCGTTATGCAAGATCGCACAAAGTCCGCCACCATTAGTATCATAAGAAGCTCTCAAACCTCTACTGAGGATCCTGGAATGTGCAACTAACCTTCGCTGTCTGCTACTACAGCCCAACTAAGCCTATCCACATTCCGAAGACGATGTCCGAAGCGATCTCGGAAATATCTAGTCTCTTAGAGACTTTGACGTCCTCGATAGACGTATTCAAGTCAGAGCTAGCAAGGCAACAATTCTCGGAACCTTCCCTCTCTGCGTCACAACCGCATCCAATTGATGACCCGACATACGTGCCTCCACCTCTCATGTATGAGGCCCGCAGACTGGCTGTCAGCAGTTTGGTGAGTAGCTCATTGTTCCTTCGTCCCGCCTCGGTGCTCATTTCTTTCCTCAAGAACCAATTGAGACTGCTCTTGGAGAGTCCGCTAGAGGCTGCCATCAACATCTCTATGGCATCTGGCGAAATACAGGGTCTACGGCTCGCTGCCGAGATCGAATTGCCTGAGATATTGGATGCTGCAACCGATCCGGAAGAGGGAGAGGATATCAGAGTAATCGCTGAAAGGACGAAGACAGACCAGCGAAAATTAGGTGAGGTTGAGCAGCTAGGGAGCAATAGCTCTTGCTGATGTGCCTGTTCCAGAGGGCATCTTGCGCCACGTCGTTAAAAAGGGATGGTTCCGTGAAACAAAGCCAGGATATTTTGCCAACAATCGTCGAAGTAACACTTTACGCAAAGGTCGACCTGGAAGCTACCTCATCAAGATCTCGTAAGATCTCTCGTCCTCGGTTCTAGCGGCATGTTTATCTGACAGACTTCCAGTAACGACTACGTCTTCAACGTCCATGGCAAGCTGCCGGAGCTCATGACGCATCCAGACGAATCATTCCGAATGGCCAGAGATCCTACACATACCGCATGGAACATCTTTGCCAACACGGATCTGCCTTTCTTTGGAGCCAACGGCTGGACCGAGAAAAATCCCACCGAAGCTCAGAAATTTGCACTTGCGTAAGATCCACGTATTAACATGCCCTACACCTTTCTCATATAGACGATTCAGAATGGGTAGCTTAGGAGTCGCTTCCGATAGCGGCGTGGTGTATGACTTCCCTTGGGTAGAGCTTCTTAAAGACAAGGATGCGATTATTGATCTCGGAGGAGGACAGGGCACGTTGAGCTGTTCTTTAGCTACTGCGTGGGTTGATTTAGCGACAATTCCAGAATAGTTGACTCATTCGTCATGCCATGTCTCGATAGGTATCCGGAGATCAAGAGCTTCGTGGTGCAAGATCTACCTGGCCTTCGAGAATCCGCTGAGAAGTTTATTACATCCAAAAGTGTCTCAGACAGGGTGAAATTTGAGGAACAGAATTTCTTCGAGCCTAACCGTCGCAGGGGAACTGGCAATTATGTTTTCATCTTACAGAGAGGTTTGTGTTCTGGTCTTTGCAACGTCTCACTTCACAAATTTTTATATGATAGTTCTTCACGACTGGTCGGTTGAGGATGGTACTAAGATCCTCAGACAGCTTCGAGACTGCCTCGTCGACAGTAAGGTATGGGCTGCCACCGTTGTTGCATGCGAGAATTGACTATGAATCGTCATTCCAGAGCACACTCATCATAATCGACCCACTCCTCTCTCCTGCTATATTCACTTCGAAAGCTCCGAGCGCGAAGGATTCTCTGTCCGCACTCAAGGGCAAGCGCCACTATCAGCCTGTCCCGCCGCCTCCCTTCATCCCCCAGGACTTCGGAGACAACTGGCTAACTGCTCACTCAGTAAATATAAGCCTGATCGCGATGTTAAACTGTGAGTATCTCTGAACGCCTCTCTGCTGCCCAACCATTCATCAGGTATTACTGCGCCACCCAGCCTTCGAGCATACGTACTTCAGCATGTCACACATGGTAGAACTCGCTGGTATGAAAATCAAGAAAGTGAATGCTACAAGGTAAAACACGGAACTTCTCTGTATTGAGGGTTGCTGATACCTTGTAGGGGCTATGTTCAAGTCACCGAAATCGAGATTAGTTGAAGGAAATCGACGAGGAAGATGCGACGATCCGGAACTTTCCAATTCCTTTCGAACGACACGTCTCTATTTTCACTCGAGTTCGAGCGGTCGTTCAGTCCCGCGTTAGCACAGGTAACTTATACAAACCCAACGTAAACGACATATACCCTGGTTCACGCTTTGAAAGCTTCAACTGTTTCTTATGCGTGACTGGTGTAGTGATACTATTATTGATGCCCGTCTCTGACAGGCACTCGAGATTTCACTCTTGTACGCCCTGTGACCAAGATGTACGTGTAAACATTTCAGTTCGGTGTACACTTCATACTACACGAGTATTGTAGGAATAAATGTTATCAGACGGAGACTGTCCCATGGATCTTTAGACTCGAGAAACATCGGCGTGTCTGCGCACGATCCGCCTACTTTGTCTTACAGAGGACTAATGGGGTTGGTTGGTGATTGGAAGACACTAATATGAACAAATGTATCTGCGAACTGCTGTGCGATGTACATGCGAGCCTAAGATTGCTTAGGACTTCTATAAGCGACACTTTTAAGTTTTGACCGATCCCAGGATCCGTGCCTTGTTTGAAGAAGAACTAGATGATAGATGGATGATGAAGTGGAGGTAGCAGATGCAGGAGATATGATGGATACATTGACTGGTGTAGAAAGTACATGGACGAACGGACAAAGTCGCCACAGCGACTGCCCGAAACGGTGAGGAGATGGTACGTATATAGTATGTGCACCGAAGTCGTCGGAGGGAGGTTCACTACAATTATGTGAAATTGTGAACAGTCCATTTTCTGGTACAGCGAAGTTTCATACCTACGCTTTCGTCGCTCGAACTTCATTAGGGTAATTAATCACTTCCGCTGGCCGTTGTTGGATGGATACTAATCATGATGGAACACTTTCCTCTCAGACAATTTGGTAAGGACACCAAAGGAGTTGGCGTATCGTCCACGACTCAATTAACCTACATCGTGTCAATCCGGAACCTTCACCTTGGATTCATTGACTCGTGGCCTTGCCGACGGCCGTGGGCAGTGACTTCATAATCGCTGAGACGATATATCAGCGGCTATTACGCACTTGGATCGTAAGTCTGTGTCATCATGCGCAACGGCTCTCCTAGACAACATATACCAAATGCTTCCAGTCCATGTTATTCGCTATCACAAGAAGCTCTTGCAATCTGTCGGACGGTCTTGCAATCTGCAACTAATCGCAAGCATTATTCACTGCTATAAACAAATCGATTCGCTGAGAAGGATGACAACATTACAACATTTCGGAAGAATGCAACATGTTGGTTACAAACCCTAGCATGCCTAGGATACACACCACGTAAGCCTGCACATCATCAGTCTACACTGAGCATGAATGACTGTCAAGAATGAGTTACCAGCCATGCATATCATTTCTGCGATCATCTCACCAAATTAAGGTCGCTAAGGGTGAGGTTGCGCCTCTGACTTCCACTGTCTGCTCCTCCTCCGCTTTTGCAAGGTTTCTACCCCGGGCACGGCTTTATGCCATGTTCAAGCGATATACCGTAGGACGGGGCTCTTTGCTTCGATCTTCTCTCTTATCTTTATGACAGAGGACTGCGTAATAACTTCCCCATGGTGGAGACAATATTCCGACATCTTGAGTGAGTGCATTCGCTTCCGCGTCGATCAGTCCAGTCACAGGTTTAGTCTACTAGAGAATTACGACTGCCAAACGGTATTGGACGCGGTCTAGAAACCGAAAGAAAGCCCAGAAATAGGATAGAATTCTCATCGTAATCCGTCAACGAATTTGTCGACCCCACCCAATGCGGACAATACTTTATCGTTCGCTTTAGTTGACAGTTTTCTCAAGGAGACCTCACTGAATCTGTATAAATACGTAGTGTCGTCAAGTCTCCCTACCAGCCCCACTGCTCGATTACATTTCGAAAGCCATGCCAACGATCTCGGAAATATCTAGTCTGTTGGAGACTTTAACGTCTTCCATAGACGTATTCAAAGCCGAGCTAACCAGGCAGCAATTACCTGAACCATCCCTCTCTACATCTCTACCGCATGCGATCGATGACCCCGCTTATGTGTCTTCACCTCTTCTGTATGAGGCACGTAGACTAGCGATCAGCAGTTTGGCGAGTACCTCCGTTATCCTCTGCCTGGGTTCTGTACTCATTTGTCTCTTCAAGAATCAATTGAGGCTACTATTGGAGAGTCCTTTAGAGGCAGTCATTAACACTTCTTCGGGATCCCTGGAAATACAAGGTCTACGCCTGACTACCGAGATCGGCTTACCAGAGATATTGGATGCCGCAGCAGATCCGGAGGAGGGAGAGAACATCAGAGTAATCGCCGAAAGGACGAAGACAGATGAGGGAAAGCTAGGTGAGGTCGGGCAGTTGGACAGGAGTAGCTTTTGCTGATATTTGCATTGTCTCTGGTCCAGAGGGGATCTTGCGTTACGTCGTTAAAAGGGGATGGTTCCGTGAAACAAAGCCAGGATATTTTTCCAATAATCGTCGGAGTTGCACCTTACATAACGGTCGACATGGATATCACCTCATCAAGAACTTGTAAGATCTCGCTCTCGGCCCTAGCGGCATGATTACCTGACAGAGCTCCAGTATCGACTACGCCTATGGCGTCCATGGCAAGTTGCCAGAGCTCATGACGCATCCGGACGAATCATTCCGGATGGCCAGAGATCCTACACATACCGCATGGAACATCTACGCCAATACCGATCTGCCTTTCTTTGGACCTAACGGTTGGCTTGAGAAATATCCCATTGAAGCTCAGAAGTTTGCACTTGGGTAAGGTCTATATATAATATGTCGTACATGTTCTTCATGCAGACGATTCAGGATGGGTTGCTTAGGAGTCGCTTCTAATGGTGGTGTAATCTATGACTTTCCGTGGGTAGAGTTTTGTAAAGGCAAGGACGCGATCATCGACGTCGGAGGAGGGCAGGGCTCTTTGAGTTGTGCTTTAGCTGCTGCGTGGGTCGATTCAGCAGCAGTTGCCAAACTATTGACGCATTCATCGCAATCCTGTCTCATTAGGTATCCAGAGATCAGACCCTTCGTGGTACAAGACTTACCAGGCGCTCGAGAATCCGCTCATAAGTTTATTACGTCTCAAGGTGTCTCAGACAGGGTGAAGTTCGAGGAGCAGAATTTCTTCGAGCCTAATCGGCGCAAGGGAACTGGCAACTACGTTTTCATCTTACAGAGAAGTTCGCGCTCTGATTTTTACAACGTTTCATTTCACATATCTTCATATGACAGTTCTTCACGACTGGTCGATTGAGGAAGGTACCAAGATCCTCAGACGTATTCGAGACTGCCTCGTCGACAGTAAGGTATGGGCTGCCACCGTTGTCGCATGTGACGATGATAATGACTATGGACCGTCATCGCAGAGCACGCTTGTCATAATTGACCCGCTCCTTTCTCCTGCTACATTTACTGCGGAAGCTCCGAGCGCGAAGGATTCTCTGTCCGCTCTCAAGGGCAAGAGTCAGTATCAGCCTGTGCCATCACCTCCCTTCATCCCCCAGGACTTCGGAGACAACTGGCTGATTGCTCACGGAACCAACGCATCCCTGATTGCGCTGTACAACAGTAAGTATCGGGAGTCTCTCTGCTGCTCAAGCATTTATCAGGTATTGCTGCCCTCCTCAGCCTTCGAGCATACGTATTCCAGCATGACACACATGTTAGAACTCGTTGGTATGAAGATCAAGAGAGTGAATGCTACGAGGTAAAGAATAAACTTCTTTTGATCTGAGTTCGCTCATGCCTTGCAGGGGCTCCGTTCAAGTCATGGAAATCGAGATCAGTTGAAGGGAAGAAGACGTGACAATTACGACCTTTCTAATCTGGTCCCGATATCGCCTCGAACGGCGCCTCGAACTTTTGTTTCATCTCTTGCCGTATGTCTGTAATTTTAGTAGAGCTCTACTCTGGTGGTGTCCAATCGAAGTCCCGTCTCAAAAGACTTATGTAAACCCTATGTAGACGATGTGTACTGCACTAGTCTACGCAGAATACGAAATCTTACCCGGCCAGTCTTTCATACTCCAGAATATGGCCGCACCTGTCCGGTAAGTAAAGGTGAACAAAATTCTTTTCGGCTAGATGTACACTATATACATGAACGAGTACTGTACGAATAAATATCAAGTGTGACCATTGTACAATGGATATCTAGATACATTGCGTGCTGATTCAAGATCGATCCATGCTATGAGTATTAATGCAACATAATCTAATGCAAGATGCAGAGGGTATCGAGCTGTGTAACAAAGCGAACAAGTGTTGGTCGCGAAATCCAATAAACGATGTCCATCAAGGCAGAAAGGTCCATAATGCATGCCATATGCCTGATGCTTGTATGCATTACGCAAGAAACAATCCCACCCTCCATCTCACACAAACAGCGCAGTGTCCACATCCTGACCGAAATCAAGGACGACAATTTTCTGGTCGTGGGACGTACTGTAGAAAACCACATCGTCAACAACTACCCTACAACATTAACACATACGAGAATACACACCTTACGATTCTGCTCACGTCAAACTTCACATCGAAAATATGACTGACGTGGCTATTCCTGAACTCTCTAATCATCTTCCCCGTGTTCAAGTCCCACACCTTCACGGTCCGGTCATAGCTCGCGCTGACTAGCCGCCCAGTGGGAGGGTCAAACGACAATGCGCGGACGAGCAAGTCGTGGCCGACAAGTGTCCGAAGGCACTCGCCCGTCGTCGCAGACCAGACTTTGATTTTACAATCGTTCGAGCCCGAGACAATGAGGTCGTCCTAGCAGTGGTATCGAATAAGCATTGTCATCACGTCGAGAGTCAAAGCTACGTACCTTAAATTCGATGCAAGCGAGACCCCGGTCGTGGCCCTCGAACGTCCGCAGCCGTTCCCCGCTAAGGATATCCCACAACATCATCTTCCCGTCCCCACTCGCGCTCACCACCTTTCCCGCCTGCAGGCCTACGGCATTAACAGGCCCCTCATGCCCGCGGAATGTCGTATGCAAAGACAGTGTTTCTCGATTCCACACCCGGATCAGGGCATCTTTCGAACTTCAAGACACCGCCTCGACTTCAGCATCGCGAACCATGTACGTACCAGCAAAACCACTCACCAGCTCACAATCCACTCCCCATCAATCCTCAAATCCAACACGCCACCCGTATGACCCCTCAACACTGCCTTGACCTCTGCCCTCACCTCGCCCGCCGTCAGCCCCGATGCAATACTCCCCCTCTTGCCCCCTCCACTCGAAGAATACAAGTCCCACACGCACACCGAGCAGTCACTACTCCCACTGACCATGAAGCCTTTCCTCAACCCGTCCTTATCCTCGGACTCGGGCCGCACGTCCCAGTCCTTGTCGAACTTGAGACAGAGCACACTGCCCGCGTGCCCTCTGAACGTCGCGAGCAGCCGTCCCGTGCGCAAGGACCAGACTTTAATGGACCGGTCTCGCGAACCTGTGATAATTCGGGACGAATCGAATTCTAGGCAATATACACTACGGACCGAACCAAATCAACATAACCTCAAGTCGCTTTAGAGGAAACGAAATGTACCTATCTGTATGCCCCGATATCCTCGTTACTCTCGGCTCTCCGCTCACCCACCTCTTCTCTAGCTCCAATCTTGCCTTATATAGGGGTCTCCAATCCAACGACAGCGGGGCCAAACTCCCTGGCGCCAACGTCATACTACCAAACGACGCGCTCGTAGAAATCGCGGGCTGTGGACTTAGTAGCGCCGTCACCCTCCTCCTGCCTCTACTCTCCACCGTGAATCGGCTCTCCCCGCCAAAACTCGGCGTCCTCGATATCCATCCTCCAACAATCGAAGGGGTGGAGTTCGAGACGAAACGCATACCGTCCCAGCCCCGTACCCACGCACGGTCCAGATCGATCTGCCAGCCGGCCTTCTGGTAGAACAGCTCCTTCCACACCCCGTTGTCCGCCGCTAGCGTGCGCCATCTTTTCGATACGCTTAAGCAGGCGAGGATGGAGGGCAGATCAAGGAACAGGAGGAGGTACAGCGCAATTTCTGGCGGAAGGCGCGAAAGGATGTCTAGTACGATGTTAGCGTTCAAAGTTAGGGGTAAAGATCATGATCCCGTGACCGGTATCCTCATCGATACTTCTGATGGAAGAACTTCCAATGGTCACGCTCCCCAAATCATCAACAGAAATATGACACGATATGAAACCTCTTCCAGAGTCCGGTGATAAGGTATCGTATCGCTACGCCACTCTGGTATGGCAACCGCCTCGCCTCGATGTCCGATACCCAGCGAAAGCGACGTGATACGACTTGGAACAAGCCCGCCAATGCACGGATCGATAAGATGAGGGCCTCACCTATACCAGTCACAGCTAGTGCATCTATGTAACATGCCTCGTCAATAAGTTCCCCCTCCTCACCATCCAGTGGCGGGAGTTCACTGTAGTCGAAGGTAGTGATAATATAGTTCGCTTTTGCTTTCCCCTTCTTCCCTGGCGAGCTTAGTGCATCCCATAAGCGCGGTAGGAGGCCCTTGGCAGACCGACAAGGCGATATCCTATCGAAACGGCTACGACTTGAGGGTGAGGGAAAGAAAGAACAGCTTTTGTCGTGACCATACTCAAAGTAGTCGATCTGATGGTCATCCCCGTTTGCCTGCACCATGGACGTGGGTCGGCTGATCAGAGAGAAATCCATGGTCGGCACAGGCGATGACGGGCGAGTGACTGTGAGATTCCGGGGGACAGCAGAGAATGCGCCGTCAACCAAGACAACATCGCGTGCGTCTGCGCTTAGGCTGCGTCGGCTGTCCGGTGCGGCCATTGCATTGGGAAGATCTGAAGTGGTCAAGAAAGGAGAACCCAGGGCAGAGCCAAGTAGTCGCGTGAATCGAGGAGGCTCAGGCTCGTTGCCGGACGAGGAGCTCGAGGCGTATGGCGACGACGCCGACGGCGGTAACGTGTGCCGCAGGGATTGTTTTGTTGGAAGACGCTGCTGCTGCGGTGACGAGGGCAGCGACAAAGGAAGCATGGGCGCAGCTGGGGACGACAAGGAGAGTACAAGGAGTACTCACAAACAACAATTGGCAGATCCCGTGACAGCATCAGAGGTTTCGGGTAAGTTTCGGGTAAGCTGTGCCGAAACCCTGACCACCTTTGTGATTAGATATCGAAAATAATCAGGAATAAACTCCATCAGCATATGGCATTAATTTGCTCTATGATTTGATCGTGCGTGGCTTCATCTGAAAGTCATCGGAGTGCTAGAATGCAAGCCAAAGCATAGTATGATAAAATCAAATGGGTACTGCAAGAATGTATTTGATATATATTCTCAGATGACCGCATATGTTAATCTTATTGTCACTTGGAATAAAATTAGCATATAATTAGCATATAATCAGAGAATCAACATTTAATCGCCGAGTACCATGCCCGCGGTGTGCTCTGGTGGATCACCCAATTACAGAACTCTGCAGCTCTGGTAATTTACTCGTCGTGTCCGAGATCAACATAGTTATAATCAGTTTTGTCGAGGTCAGTGTCATAACAATAAGATTTACTACACGAGGTGATCGGGACATGGGCGCCTGCCATCGTTGGTTATACATTCAACTTGAAGAAACCCCCTCAAAAACTTCAAGTCAGTCCGCAATAAATCCCCTTTGAGCCTACTACTCCCGGAAATGCACTTGACAGCACTCTGATTTCCATCCTCTGCCTCGTTGAACTGCGTGCTAGGTGGCGAACCTTGGCAGTTTTGAGTTGATCTCTCCTTTCTCCGGTTTTCATTCTTGACGCCATCTCAAGGCAGTTTCGAAGACACATCCGACTCTGTCATATCATATCTCTACCGTCTCCTATGGAATCAGAAGTTGTCTATCTTCAAGGATCTTGTGTGCTATAGAAGTGAACAGCGATTCTTTGAGATCGATAACCTCGTGCCGTCATTTCTTCGTATGCACAATTTGACGAGGACTACGCGAAGCGACCACTACAGATATCTCCATTCATCGCATGAGGTGTGTAGCAAGGTGTTGGACTCAAGTCCAACGCCACCATCCGATTTCTATGACACGGCGTCGTGAATTGGTAATCGATGAACCAGTCAATGGGACTGGCGATCATGCCCTGCAGGTGCGTGTAGATGCGGGAATACGGTGATCATGGCTACTATATCCTGCCTGAGCCACACAGCGATCGCAGCAGCCACGCTGGACGCGCATGTCTGCGGACGACTGTTCCCTGCTTTCGTACGTGTCGAAACAAGCCCGCAGACGGGGAAAGCACGGATACAGATCAGGTATGTGAGGTGAAGGTTGCTGGCTAGTGTGGTGAAATACAGGCGAGCATATAAAAGTCGATCCACCGAGCCCCACTCACGATCGCGCACGCGGATAGCATGAGGGGGACTTCGGAGAGCTAGGAATTGCTCGCCCTCCCAAGTGAGGAGCTACGAATCATTCTCAGCAAGATACGCCACGGGAATACTGAAGAACGGGACCGTTGAGGCGCACCACGGACAATAAAATATTGGTACTTCGACAACCCCTCTTGGTGTGTATAAATACAGATAATACGTTTACTATCATGGACCTGAATCCGGCAGATCCCACAATGCCGAATACAACCTCGTCAATTTCCTGACTGTCCGAACAACCGCAACCACTCCGGGTTGACATTCTCCGAAGCATCGACAAATCCCTTCTCGTCCAAAGATATATGAGCAAGATGGACGAACGAGCCCTGTGAAGGTGCTGAGATTACCACGGGTGTCTGCCGCCGCGATCCGAGGAAAGACCGCTTCTTCTTGTTCGTAACTGGCTTTAGCAGGGCTGGAAGCAGAGGTCAGGAGGTCAAGGTACAGTGTCCACAGAGTGGACGGTGAACATACCAAGATTCTTGGTCACAGCATCGAAAAATTCGTCTGCTTCATCGTCATCTTCGAATCGGAATCCATACTGTCGACTCTGCAAATGCACCTTCGCTTCAGCTTCGGCAGACGAGCTGGGGTGTGATACATACCGCTCCCGCAAAGACATGGAAGAACGGCTTGTCCTTCTCGTACTTCATCCCCTTCGGAATGTTATGCGCCCAGACCACCTTCTTCGCGCTGGAATACAGTATGCGGAACCAGTACCCCTCACTCTCCAGCTCCTTCCCAAATACAAGAAGCCCCTGTAAACCAGTGGATGCCCACCGGCATTGCCGGAAGGGGGCGTGGTACAGCCTGGCTTGGGCGGTGCTGATTATGTGGCAGGATTCGGAGGGGAGGGCGTCCGAGAGGCAGAGCTCGAGTTTCTCGTCGTAGGGCGACATCTGGTATCACTAGTAGTGGTATCAGGCGCGCTAGGGAGTTGGCATGCTGGGATGGCATTGCGACGGTGCATATAAGATAGCTGGAGGACGGCGCGTGTCCGCAGGTGGAAGCTCAAGCTTCAATATCCGAGGAGCTAGCTGCACACGGGCTGGGCGTGGTAACTGCGCTGGCTATGTGTCAGTATTACGCGAAGGATATACATAGGTGCGTACACTTTGTATACTGAATAGTCTTGAACACAGCTGAGCGCTGCGAGTCAAGGACAGTAATGTCCGTACCACGACCATGCAGCGATTGTCGATTGCGGATCGTCGATTACGGGTTCAAATACTTTACTCTGAGAACAACATCTGCCGAGACCCTTATAGTGTCCGCTGCGTATGGAACACCACCTCGAATACTAAGGCGGAGCAGTCAGGCAAGTGGCACTTGGATGTATGCAGTCCGATTTCTCACGCCACGTCATCCACCATATCTTCCATCAATATCTGACTTGGGCGTAAATAACAGTATAGTAGCAGCAAGTAGCAGTCGCCATAAAAGAGGACTGGAGGAAAGAGAGTCTACCTATGCTTGTCTATTTCGCGCTTCTCGGCCGACTCTCGCAGATGCTGATACGACTGTTCAATTCGTGTTCTTCGGTCGACATCCGGCGCTACTGCCACCCATATGCATGGCTGTGCTGATTCGAAACCAAGGTCGCTATTACTACACATATTCTCATCGTCGAAATGATCCGTCGGTGCATGTCGCTCATCCATTCTATCTATTCTTAGGTCCGACGGTTGTCTCCCCACCCAGCGGCTTTTGACTCATCTGCGAAGTCCTGGAAGCGTCGATTACGCATTTCAAAAGATATATAGCACACCTCCCACCAGATTTCATCAGGATCAGAACTTTGTTGAATCAAGATCCTCGAGAGCCACAATGATAATGCTCCTCATACCCACGGGCCACGGGCAGATATGAAACTTTGCAAGCTGTTTCGCGTGAGTGGGTGCCATACAAGACAAATGTGTACGAGAGAAGGTCCTGATTCGTCCTTTTATACGGTCACCTGCGTTAATCAGAGGCTGCCACCGGTGGCTGTTCGGATCTGTCCTTGATTCTCTGGTGGTATATAAGGCAGCAACCGCAGTTCTGAGGAGAAAAAAGGTGGAATACTTCACTCTCAATGCAAGACACGATGGTGCCTATCAGCTCAATACGCCCATTCGACGCTGTATTCGTGGCTCTTTGCTCTTGGTTGATCTACAAAGTTTATCAGAGTGTTTGCAGTGATGCGAAGACAATTCGCCTGAAGGGTCCTCCCAACAAGAGCTGGATATTTGGCGTTGGACGCTACATCACAGAACAATCAGACTCTGGCGTCGTCTTCGAGCAATGGGTCTCCGAGTATGGCCCTGTATTCGAAATCCCGGGAGGATTCGGCTCGCGTAAAGTCGTACTCGCGGACCCCAAGGCGATTTCTCACTTCTATAGCAAGGAAACCACTACCTATACTCACCACTCGCACACGAAATTGTTGATCAAGAATATAGTGAGTTCGGTGCAAATATATTCCTCCAGTCCCTTGGCATTAAGTCGTTCATGTTAGGTGGGACGGGGCCTGTTGTGGGCCGATGGCGACAGCCACAAAAGGTGGGCTCATGCGCTGGTCTACGCTTACGATCTTAATATTCAGATAATATTTGCGATCTTTCAGACAACGCAAGGCTCTTTCTCCTGCCTTCAGCAATGCTGCCATACGTAAATTGACTTCGGTATTTTATGACTCTGCGTACAAGGTCATTTTCCTTCATTTCAGGAAGTCAGGGAGAGCTTACTTTTGGCGCTCTTCAGCTTAAGGAGGGATGGGATAGCATGTTGCAAACCAGCTCTTCGGATGAAATGATTCTCGATGTGGAAAGCTGGTAAGCCGTTTCTTGTAGCTGAATGCTTTTTACTGACCATATCAAGGATGAATCACGTCTCGTACGTAGCAGCCTATCTTTTGGAACGATGATATGAACCGCGGCACACAGCCTGGATAGCATCGGTATAGCAGGCTTTGGTCACGACTTCGGTGCTCTTCGTGGCAAACCATCAACAGTGGCAGAAGTGTTCAATGCTTTTAACACCCTCAAACCGTCCTTCTGGGCTATCGCTAATCTCGTTTTGGGTCCTACTTTTCCATTCCTAGCCAACCTCCCAAGTGAGCGCCACGCGATCACCGAGCGATGGTCGGAGAATGTGGCAGAGCTGGCCTCTGAGCTCTTGGCTCGAACAAAGAAAGCGGATGAAAAAGGTGTGAAAGTGGAAGACAGATCGATCATGGGTTTACTTCGTTAGTCCTATCACGCTCGTTGTTTTCAACCGATGAATGAATAATCGCATATAGTCAAGGCAGAGAATGCAGATTTGGATCTCCGCATGACACAAGAAGAGATCATGGCACAAGTTGGTGATTGCTGCTGTTATGAAACATCTCCCGTTGATATTTCTTTCAGATAAAAGTCCTTATTCTCGCAGGATACGAGACAACTTCCAGTGAGTCTGCTTTTCGTGTTCCTTCGACATCTAATCACGAGCTCCATATGATAGTAAGTCTCACAGTAAGTCAGAAATGTTCAATGCATATCCTCGATCAACCAACCCCATGATTTAGTGGGCGCTTGTGGAGTTGTGCAGAAAACCAGAAATCCAAGCGAAATTAAGAGAAGAGCTTGTTTTGAACTTTGGAGCATCCGATCCCACTTGGGACCAGCTTACGAATGATTTACCCTACCTTGATGGTGTTGTCCTTGAGGTTCTTCGTCTTCATCCCCCAGTCGGTGTGACCGAGCGTGTGGTACGTTTCATCGACATATCACGAATATTTTTCGAAATCTGAACCTTCGATATCTCCTAGACAAACGAAGCCGACATTATTCCGTTCAGCAGTCCAATCACCATGGCGACCGGTGAGATTATCGACCGTTTGCCAGTGAGGAAGGGAACAGTCATAACCGTCTCTATCAAGTGCATGAATTACTCAGACGTGTCATGGGGTCCTGATGCGAAAGAGTTCAAGCCAGAGCGATGGTTAAACAACGGCACCAGCATACCCTCCAGAGCTCAAGAAATCCAAGGCCACCGCCACTTGCTGACATTCGTTGACGGCCAACGCATATGTCTTGGAAGAGCTTTTGCTCTTGCTGAGGTCAAGGTAAATATATATATAACTTCACTACAAGTCGATCTTATGTTGTTTTTAGGCCGTGCTGTCGGTGCTGATTCGTAACTACACCTTCGAGTTCGCAGGTGGCTCCACGACTCAGGTTGAGATAGTCAGAGCGATGTTGCCTAGACCTCAGGTTGTAGGAGAGACTAAATGTCAGGTGCCCATGCGGATAGGCCGTGTTCGGTGAAGGTAGAGATTGCGGGCGGCTCTTAGATTGCACGCATTGGGGTTGGACATCCCAATCTCAGTAATATCCCCACAGAACGATCCGTGGTTTGCTACGGCTACTGGCAGCGATCATCACGCCTTATTTTCCATCGGACCTGCGATAATTGGCGCACAGTTATCATTTCGTGACATATACTTCAACAAAATTTTGAATGTTTCCTTTGTAGTGCCCCCCGATTATGTTTCCGTCTCACTTCTTGTATACGTCCGTCCGAGTCGGGTTTAAGAGTCTCTCAAAGGTGTTACTATATGGCATCGATGTATAGCTTTGTAATGTCCGAAACGTGCTGCACGATTAGGATAGAAGGTAGCAAAGCGACGCTAGCAAGGAGATTATAGATACAAAATAAAATATTCTTCAGTAATCGTATAGATTCTCCGCATCGCCATCATCGAAATCCTGATCACGATCGCCCCAAGCGAACCCTACACCTTCGTCTTCCGAAAATTCAACTGTTGAGTCGACTGCACCCCAGTCGCGTTCTTCCCGGTCTGAATCATCGGAACCGTAATCAGATTCATCTCCGACGTGACGACTATTATCTTCGTGTAAGTTTGCAACGCGACGGACTATGTTATCGGATTCCTCATCAGCCGACGCTGCGGCGAACCTAGGATGGCGCGCGACCGAACCATCGTCGCCATACATCGCACTAAGAGGAATGTACGTGAGCGAGGAGATTCCGAGCGCTGAGACGTGACACTTACCGTTCCCGTGCTGCTACCCGCTCAGCCAGCGAACCACTAAGGAATATGTCAACAGAGATTAGGACGATACAAGCTTGTTAACTTACGAATCACTCTGACTCTCCTTGGCCGAGTCGTCAGACTCGATAAAACGCGCAGTCCTTCGACGCCCTCGGAACAGACCAGCACTGGAACTGCTTGCGCCAGCTACGTCTCCAGTAGAACTCCCCGCGCCATGGCTATGAGAGCTCCCAGGGGGAGAGGAACCACTGTGCCGTTCCTCGGGTGCCGGGGCACCTGAACGAGCCCTTGATGCCAGCCAAGACGTCCCACCTCTTTGCGCTCCACCTCTCTGTGCTCCGCCTCTTTGCGCTCCTGCACGAGTAGGGGAGCGACCATTTACATTCGCCAGAGCCTCAGTGCCAGCGTCATCATCATCGATGAAACTACTCTCATATTCCTCGTCATCCTCCTCGTCCTCGTCTTCTTCCTCGCCTTGACCTGCACGGAGACCATATCGTAACGGCGGTCCTTCGTCATCGTCTGCTTGCGACAGGTCATCCGCACTGTTCTCATTAGGGCGAAATTGGAAATGCCACTCCAACGGCGGAGGATGGCCCTCGTCAAAGACCGACTCGCCACTGTCGCTCCCGTCACCGAGATCATCGAGATCTCCGTACCCCTCAGGGTTGTAGTGCAGGTCGGCATGAGGGTGGTGAGGATGACCCGGATAAAGCCGCCCGCACGCCGCACATGCCCCGTCCACAATCTCGTAGTGACACGATACACAGCGGTAGATGCCGTCGTCCGCCTCGTCCAAGGCTCCCATCATCTGCGCGTTCAGCGCTCCCATCATCTGCTGCGCGCTCAACATCGCCTGCGCTTGCGGGAACGGAATCGCCGCGACTGGTACGCGGTTGCCGGGAAGCATCTCTCCGATGTGCGGGAGGATGGGTAGCGGAATCGGGTTTGGATTTGGGTATGGGTTTGGATTTGGATGGCGGTTGTCCCGTCTGAAAGCAGAAGGGAAGATTCCCCGCCAGGGATCACGCTCGCGCGCCCGTGGCGCGGGCTCAGGTTCTTCGGGTTGCGGGACAAGGTTCTCGGCGAGGCCGCTCTTGACGAGCACCTCCACCATGTCCTTGATCTTCCACGCCATAGCTGGGCGTTCTGTGATCTCCTCTCGGCAGCACGGACACTTCTTGACTCGGAAGACATGAAAAGGCGCAGGCTCTGGAACTTCAGCGCCGAACCAGCTCACGAGACAGTTCTCGCAGGCTACATGTCCGCAAGGCGCTAGACTATATGGCTTATGGAGTAAATCGAGGCATATTTCGCACGTGAGGCGTTCTTGCATGCCTCCTAGGAACGATGTGTATCGAGACAGTAGCTATAAATATTATAGATTAGAAGAGTGACGAATCAAAGGATGTTACAATGCACCTTTGCCTTTGCAGCCAGCTCTTCGGTGAGTCGAATAACGACATCCTTTAACTCCTCGTTGTCCGCCACCTCCTCCTTGCCCTTTGCCGCGTTAAGACCACCCTGCTCAGATGTCGCCGGAAGCGAGGAGGCTTCTGCCAGAGAGCCGGGGGTAACAGTGGGAGCTGGATTTGACTCAGCTGTTTTGTATGTCGGGTCTTGATATTTGGGGGAGAAGTCGAATGTACTCTGTATGGTGGATGGTGTGGCGATGGTGGCCTCGAGCTCCGCACCCGACGCAGTCTGAGAGCCCGATCCAGAAGCCACTGACTGATTATCCTCCGCTGTCTTTTCCTCTGTATCATGCTGCACCACAGGTACCTTCTTCTTCTTCTTATTCCTCCTCTTCTTGTCTCGGCGCTCGCCACTCTCCTCAGTTTTCGATTTCTTGCTCGGCCTCTCATCGACCACCTGCACAGAGCTGGGACGCTTCAGGATGTTCGGCTCAACGGTGGCTGCACGCGAAGACCCAGGCATACTTGAGACGCTAGACTTTAGACTTCAGAGTGTTGTGGTAGAGGTCGAAGAAGAGCGATGGCGTACCTAATAAAGCCAAACACGCTTGAACGCGTGTGACAGGTGCGCGTTACGGATCGCGAGAGCGCGTGATTGTCGCGTCGCAATGGGGTTCTCCGCCTCAGCCACCGTGGCAGCAGCTTGTCGGCATGATTTCACGACAGTGGTGAGTATGGACATAGTCTGTTTCAGATGAGGATAAAGAGACACTTATGGTCAAAGGAAAGCCTGGGACGAGAATACTCGTCTCATATACGTGAAAAGTGAGGGCACGTTACGTGCGAATCGAAGAGGATGCAGTGTGACATTACTGCTCAAATCATTGAATCTTGCAGACACTGGCTAAAGTCTTAGTATAGTATATAAAGGACTTTACATTTCTCAGAAATTTCCCCTGCCGTCACCCTGCTCTGGCCCCTATGTTACTCTGGCACTAGCAGCGTGTCCCGGAAAAGTGCATCAGCAGTCATGATGATGGACTGGAAGCTAAGTATCTCTCAAATACTGCATCTCACGCATCGAATTCATTCGCTGGGGAGCTCGAACTATCTCCCATTTGCTCGAGCTGATATGACTATCGATCATCTGGAGCTTTGGGTGGCACCGAAGAGGTGAGTGAGAGAGCATATATATTATACGTTACTATCTCATCCCAGACATTCTCTTGTCCTGATCCTGCAATCGGAGAACACTCCCTATCGCCGCTACTGCCAATCTGCAGTGTCCAATACTCCATGTACCTTGAATGTTGACTTGTTATGGCACTTAGACTCTGTACAAACAATTGCGCACCGAATTGCAATCGGCACGTTCGCAAGAAAGGAATTATTTCTTTATGAATGGTATGATCGGAGGTGAGTTCCTTGCGATTCAGTCATTTCATAACTTCTGTGTATCCGTAGCCATCGTTGCACCTCACGACCGCAAATCTCATAATATATAGTCTACGATCGCGCTATGTGGGATGTTGCGATCGTCATCGCATGGTTTCATTTTTGTGCATCTTCCAAACGTGCCGATCGCAATTCGGTGCGCAATCGTTTCCTCAAATACATTTTCCCGAGAATGCATAACTGTAAGCCTCAACGTCCTGCAGCTAACTTGTACTACGTTCCAGACGTGCTTCGGTAGGCAGCTGCGATAATCGCCCTTGTTCAGGTACCCGTTGTCATGCCTCAGATGATATTCATGGGCGCGGGCTGCTCGGTCTGAGTCGGTGATCCGGGGTATCATGGGTTTCCCTGGGCGCTGCAACGATGCTCACTTCCCCGTCTGACTTGACCGGGCTCCAGGCAACATCTACCTGAGTCCGGGCTTGTCCTAATCAGCGGTGAGAATGTTTCCTTGTGATAGTCCCCGATGAATATTCTTCCATGCAATCGAGAGGACCGCGGGCGACCGCTCTGAAGTTTTTCACAGGTGAGAAAATACTGTGATGTTGGTCGAGCTTCATCACGCATCAGCGCCGAGGAATAAGCTGACTCGTATTCCGCCTGTGTTCTTGCTACTCGGGGCAACTGAGGAATCCTTGATATATCCTGGCTCGGAATTGGGACCACGTGTCGGAGATTGGACGGCATACTGATTGGTCAGCCGCCACCTACCGCTCGAATACTAGTCGTACTAGTAGTGAGTTGAATGCACCATGGCTCTGGCAAAAAGTATGGCGTTTAGTATGACAGCTTCAAAAGGATACAAGATACTCCAGATTATTGAGACGCGGCCGAGTAATGCCCAAATCTTGACTGGGCGAGGCCGCCGCATGCGAGCTGAAGTCACCATGCGTGCCGACGGAAAGTCCCGTGCGCTGTGATTGCCCCACATCGAATAAACGGAGTGCGGGCACTCGAACATGACGTTCACCTCCGTTTGAGTCTCTGTTCTCAACGCTGGCTCTGTTGCAGAGTACTGGTAGTCTCAATCGAACTCTGGCTCTATTGATAAACGGCATCTATCGTTTCACCCCTGGTTTTTCCTTGTATAGACCGGCCATCACCCTCAAATCTCCGCCCGTCAAGAATACGAACAAATCCCAGCATGTCAAGTCTTACGGAGAAGGAGAATGCCTCTCCGGGCTACGCTGAGCCCCAAGTACCCCCGCGGCCTGACCGAGGTGGCGATGACGAAGGCATGCCCTCGTATAAGCGGCATTCGCGCAGTGCAAGTCGCGTCCAGCTCAGTCTCCAAAGCCTGAATATAGAGGCGATAAATATGGATATTCCCATGTCACCTGAAGTGCCAGACTGCCTGCCCACCCATTCATCTCACTCGGCACGCAGCTTCGACTTCCCTGAACAGCCACGGCCATGGTATTCCCTTAAAGGCTTTTACGACTCTGAGCCGTTCTGGCTTGTCCTGTACTTCTGTTTCAATTTGGGTTTGACCCTTTACAACAAGGGTGTTCTCGTGCAGTTTCCGTTTCCTTATACCCTGACCGCCATCCATGCGCTCTGCGGATCGATTGGCGGCTACCTTCTCCTCGCGAGGGGGACGTATGTGCCCGCGAAGCTATCGCAGCAAGAGAATGCAGCGTTGATCGCGTTCAGTGTGTTGTATGCGATGAATATCGCTGTAAGCAATGTTTCGTTGCAACTTGTGACTGTACCGGTAAGTATCTGTGTCATCCCATGATTGTCGTGTTCTGATCTTGCATCAAGTTTCACCAAGTCGTCCGAGCGTCGACACCCATTTTTACGATCATGCTATCCTACTGGTTCTTTGGGTCACTCTGTAGTCGGGAGAAGATGATGTCTCTTATACCCGTGATTGTTGGTGTTGGATTTGCGTGAGTGGCATCAAATTGGCTGTCGTTCGCATCTGACCGTTTGGCAGGACGTATGGCGACTACTACTTCACGGCATGGGGTCTCATTCTGACTCTGTTCGGCACGTTCCTCGCCGCCCTAAAGACCATCTTCACAAACATACTGCAATCCCCATCTGTGTCGCCCCCGCCGTCTCCATCGGTATCTTCCCCGTCCGGATTCTTTTCGTTCCTACCTAAGACGTTCATCCCTCCACGCCTCCATCTACACCCGCTGGACCTCCTTACGCGAATGTCGCCGCTCGCCTTCATCCAATGCGTCATTTATGCCCAGCTCTCCGGCGAGCTCGACAGCGTGAAGGTGTACAGCGCGCGCGAGATGAGCTGGTTCAAGGCAGTGGCCCTGCTCATGAATGGCGTAATCGCGTTCGGACTGAACGTTGTGAGCTTCACTGCGAACAAGAAAGCCGGTCCTTTGAGTATGACGGTTGCAGGTGAGCTGAGCTCTCTGATATGCTGTGCTTGTCTGCGAATCGCTGATTGACGTTGATCTAGCGAACGTGAAGCAGGTCCTTACCATTGCGCTGGCGATGTTCATCTTCCATTTGCCGCCGAGCATGACGAATACCCTCGGGATAGTGCTGACGCTCATGGGTGGCGCCTGGTACGCGGCTGTGGAATATGAGGACAAGAAGAACAAGGCGAGGGCGGCGGAGAAGTCATAGTTGTTCGAGGTGGAACATCATTGCTACTAACAAATGAAATGGGATACGCTATACACGGATAAAGTTAATAAGTTATAGATATGGAATGTGTCTGGTTGTCTACAATATTTTGCTAAGACTCTTGTACATGTATCGTGTACGTTCTCGCACTTTGTTATTGTCGATTTAGACCGCACGACTGTTGAGATTTGCAATAGATATACATTTCTTCACCCCAGCGTACGTACATACTGATTTCAGGTGCAGACATGATGTCTGTGTCATGGTTTCACCCAACCGTCAAGGCCACATAGTAGCAACCCTTGCCAAAGCAAAGGCGGGTACGGAAGGTACAGGAATATGACATGGCACCTCCCCAGCCATCAACCTCCCAAGTCAACGCCCCGGAGGGCGTAACTCTTGGAGGGAGACCAGAGGAGATGCTTGCTCTCGTGAGCATCCCAAAGGACGCCTCGCTCCGTCCACCTAGAAAAGAACGTCATCAGTAGGGAACTGTGTGCAGGACTGACGCTTCGGAGGGCTGGACGGACACTAGAGAAACAAAAATTTGGAGGCAGGTATTTATTGGGGCGTAGACGGAGTTTGAATTGAATGCACGTGATGCCAATTAGGGGAGGCTTGGGCGCGACGCGTTGTCTACGATCCACAACGTTAACCTGCAATGTCTATGTCTCGATTTTCGATGCGACCGCGACCGAGAGACTCGGTGTTTGCTGGGGGGCCCGATGTCTACCGAGGGGATCGAGACGCGATATGCAGTCCAAATCTGTTCGATTGTGTGTCTGCAATGGAGTCGTGTTGTGAACAAGTGAGAGTATTAGGCACACGGTTGCGACTGCTAACATCTGAGAAAAGATGATATATTTATGGGGTGCTAGGCGGCAGACTCGCAGCAGCTGCTTCGGAATGGGACATGTGATTTGCCTAGGATGAATAAGGTGCTGGATAGTCAGAAGGTAGGACTGCGCTTTGCTCCGGTACGAGGATCGAAGGTGATTACGATGAAATAGGTCTTCTTGCTCGTCGATAACGCCACTGTGCGAAGATATAAAGCCGATCTAGCGGAGGAAATTGAGCCCGAAATCAACGAGTTGATATCCCGCGCACAGAAGGGTGTGAAGGCGCTCAGTCAAAGACAGAGCGCGCTCCAGACTAGGGTGTGTGCCATATTCCTATTCGTGTTTCATATGTGCGCGTCAGCTCAAGTGTAGTTTAGGCTGAGGCGGCCCAAGCAAGACAAGCATCTCGACCGGTGGTTGGACCAACGGCTGCGGCTGATAAGCTGCAGAATCGGCGCTTGCAGATCATGGTCAAGCAAAGAGAGCGATTGGAGAAGGAGCTGGCGATGCTGCAGCAGGATGTAGATAACTTGGTGTGTTCTTCGGCTGTCTCGATTGTATTCAGATGAATTGACTTTCCGCGTCTAGCAACTGAAGGTGATGAATAAAGGCTAGGCCACTACATACTGCCTTCGTGTTTCATCTGTGACTGTCTGCATGTTGTATTGCTATGTATTATTACTAACATTTTCTCTGCGAGGCATGTGCGAAGTTATTACTCTAGTTGGCATCAGAGCGTCTTCTGGTCTGATTCGTGGTCAGGTGATCTTAGACTTCATTCCCATGTCGCCCTCCTTTCCTTGCTCATCCACCTCGCAGTCCTTGTCCCTTTTGTTCAGGTGATGATAGCTGATGAACCTCGCGGTAATCTCTATCGGGACGCCTTATCATTCTCGAGCGATGAAACGGCGCCTAATCTACCAGGACATGGTCGTACCTTAGTGACTGGAGACCTCCGTGTTGAAAAGGCGCAAGTCGAGACTTCTACCTAATGTCATGCACGTCCGACAAAACGCTGATGACGTTTTGGAGTTACTTTCATTTGTGACCGGATCTGACTCAACGGTGCTCCGTGACTCCAGAGATATCTCCTCCGAATACCGTGTACAAACCAAGCAGGATTCCGCGTCCTGTAGGACCACGTCGCATAGGATGCCTGCGACAAGGAACTCTGGTGCCAGCTAAACGATCTTTCTGAATAGTGCTTTTTCATCCATCTCCGAACGGGCCAACTCAATCAGTCATGATAACTTCGACTTCGACTCGCTACACGTATTGGCCACACGACCCTACCCGAACGACCAAGTCGCACCAATATACTGGTTGTCCCTGTGAGTGATGCTTATTGCTGAATATCCTGCTACGAGCACTCACTTTCCGACAGAACAAGCCGCGTACATGCGGCTACCCTGGAGGAAACAGCTGTGGACAAAGATGAACAAATAGCTTTGGAATGGGAGGTGGCCGTTATCTGCATGGGCAATCCCATCTTACAAGCAATCCCACCATGCAATTTTTCTCGGGTTCAACGATTTGTGCCCATTATTTGACCAAGATTATCGTATATTTGAAGAAGATTGCACCTCTAGACGAAGAGCTCGACAGAATGCCGATCCGCGAGTCCTCCCTTGCGGTATCCAGACACCTCGCAAAGGCTCACTTTCGGACTCGGATGAACTATCATGTACGCGATATCGACCCGTTTATCAACGGTGTTCGTGGGTCTGCCGGAGCTCGGATCGCAGCTAAGGGAGGCTTATTTAATAGCTTGCGTGGATCCGTTCTCTTTATCTTTCATGGAGGCTCGGAACTCGGACACGGGTTTCCACTTGGTCGACTTGCATGGAACTTTGCCTGCCTGCGCTTGTCGAGAACTACACTTCGAGGAGGGAACGGGACCTCCTGGAGTAGTCTCTGAGATTGAACTTGCGACGGAAGATTCTGTCGATCGCTGGGACATCTCATCCAGACTGTATCCCTTCTGCTTGGATCTTTCACCAAAGGGCGACATAATGCTGTTCAAATCACGTGTCAGATCGTCGAGAACGTGTTCGAGCTTATATCCTAGAAGTGATGGCTGTCCAGGCCGTCCTGAACCGGGAATGGCCCAGCCGTACGCTATTTTCTAGACCCATCTCTTGATTCTGAGTCTGATGCACTTGAATTGCTTGATGTAGTGTCAGTAGGAAGCGGCTCGTTTTATCTCGAAATGAACGCCATGCCATTGAGAGTTTTAGTGGCGGCAAGACCCTCGAGTTCCCCGCTTCGTCGCGTCGGTCACATGTTGGCTCTAAACATCACATGACCGCAGACGCGTGTCCATTGGCATCATTGTGACGCGCCTCCATTACGGTTCATTACTAGCGTATTTCAATGTTATCTGGCGACAGACCTCTTACACGTTGTGATGGCTATGTTGATTTCGTCCGATATCTGGAGGCGAGTGCCGAAATTAAAAGGCATGGCTGCGGCAGTGCGGGGTGCTCAACGTGAGTCTACCTCGTGTATGCATATATCTTGACTGTTCACCACTTCCTCGACATTATTTTTCACTAGTGACCGCCGGTCGGACGACAATTTACGTCTTTTCTCGCCTCTTGCACTCTGGTAAGATATTTCATAATGTATATACGCATCACACGTACATCTTGCCGTAATCGCAGCTGATACTCCTTACCTTTGGCAGAAGCAATGGCAAAGAGCACAATAAGCTCACGAAGCGGGTCTCGAAAGCTTGTAAACCCTTCACATCATCGCCCAAAGCCTGCAAGCAGCGGCGTGTCCATGCACTGGCTGTTCCGTTCCAATATTCCTCGTCGACGCGGCCAGCCGTTACCAAATGACGTCCGCAAACGCAACTTCTTTGGTCTCGGTGAAATAATTAGCGTCATCACCAATGTAGGGGTCAAATCCTTCTCCTGGTGCCTTCACTTATCATCCTCGTCTTCGGGCAATGCAGCCGGCAGAGACAGTTCGCTCTCTCACAGAATCAAAACGTTTGCTCGAAGAGGCCCGCCGTGAGGTTTCGGAGAACCGTGAACGAGCGCAGCTGCGACCGGCGCACACGTTCTCTCGATTACCTGGGTTTTTCCCCAGGCCAACGGAAGTCAAGGCTATCGAAAGAGCCCTTGAAGGAGAGCCAGCCTTCACCATTCTCTTCGGCGCTAGTAGCGTCGGAAAGGTAAGCGCTGCAGTTTACTTGCCCGCAAACCTCGATCTCACATCATAGATCCCAGACCGCTCTGCTTCGAGAGGTGTTATCCCATTCCAAGTACCATGTTCTCCATTTCGATCTCCGGATCGCTGGGTTTGCAGATCTGAGCAGCCTATACATGAGTCTCAGTCAGCAGATGGAGATGTACTTCGAAGCGATTAGCAAGTCGATGAAAGGATACGAAGAGTTTAAGAAGGAAGCTTGGGGCTTCAAGGTACGTCACAAAGAGTATCAGAGCATGAAGGTACCCATTTCTCCTCAGCATGATCGGTTGAACGTTGAGCGCCGAGTAACGGAAGGCAACTCGCATGTCAAAGTTAGTGATATCGCCCGTTTGATGGAACTCTTCCAGGTATGGACCGTGACGAGGTTAATCGACTTCAGCTCTGATATTCTATAACAGAGTGCACTTTTGAAATACTGGGAATTCCAACCAGAAGGATATGATCATCTTGTATCAGGTCAGGGCCATAAACGTGACGTGGACTCTTCCTCGGATGCGACGCACGTAGAGAATGGTGTGTCGCATCAGGCAATTGGTAATGGTCAAGTCCCCGTCCGGAGAACCTGGGCTAGTCGTATCTTCCGACGATCGAAGAAGATGGACGTCGATAACGAGAACGGCAAGAACAAAGAGTGCGTCGCTGAAAAGCCTAAGGAAACTCCCAAGAGACAGTCGGACCCTCAACCGCCGCCCAAGCGCATACCTATTATTTTCTTCGACGAGGCGCACACACTGTAAGTCCAATAGTCTGTAACCATAAGTTTTAGTGACGATTCTGTTTGTCAGACCGGCCTTGATCCACTCAACGGAAGCCATGAAATGTCTTCTGGACTCCATGCTCGTATTGACCAAGCAAGACCGACTCTGCCATGTCATACACTCGACGAGTGATCCATTTTACCAGACCTGGTTGAGACAGCTGAACATCATGCAACATTGCAAGATCATCACGATCGGCGATTGTTCGAAGGCAGAGACGAGGGCGTTCTTTCAGGACCGGCTCTTGTCCAAGGTACCTGAGCCTCTTCTCCCGGGTTTGGACTTCGATGAGCTCTATGACGCCTTCGGTGGAAAGCTCGTGCATTGGCAAGATTATATTACCGACTATGGTGAGTGATACGACTGTTCAAGGCCTGATATCTGATTTGACCTGTCACTATAGTGAACGCGAACGGAAACGTGGAAGGTGAGTCTCCAAAACAGCGTCTAGCCTTCCTTTCTATGCTCATGTAAACGTCAATAGTCAAGCGATCTTCTCACTTCTCCCAGGCGCATGCACTTCTCAATCTGCACATCGTCCACGCGTCTCAATCACCTTCCGTGGCAACAGACTCGGATAGGACTGCCAACGGCAACGCGCCAGGAAGCTCACAAACGACACCTACCGGGTCAGGATTCAAGATCTACTCTCCCGTGACGCACCCTCACTTGCCTCAGGTGGCTCAAGACAGTATGAATGCTCCGGGCTACACGTCTGACTTCTCGGCTATGGAGCTGTTACGCGTCATGAGTCGCCTGACCCAAGACAACGTCCTCTCCCTGCCATATTTTGTACTATGTCGGGAGATGGGCGTGCAGGCCATCGACGGTATGGTCAAGGGTCGTATCTTGGATTTGCGCTGGACAGATCCTCCTACCCAGGAGGGTACTCAGCGTGAAGCAACCTCGGGAGATCTGCGTAGGGTGTCTAGGCACAGTCCGGCGGCGGCGGACAGTAGTGGGACCGCTGTCGAGATGGTTGACTCGGAAGAAGGCGAGGAGTGGGTGCCCGTTCCACGGGAACCTGAGACGCCTATCGAGTCTCCAGTCTCTGAAGATTTTGTCGGACCCAGGCTCCTTCCAATCACGCCAATCATGAGATATGCCATGCGCGAGGTTGCGCAGGAGTACCAGGAGATACAATCCATTTCTGAGTATGCATCATTGGCCGACCCGGACGAGTATTAATGACGCTGCCCGCTGGACGGTCGGCCTCATTGTTAACGGACCATTTTTGTCTCGAGTCCTTGTCTGTATCATAGGAGGTCTTTGTCTTTCTGTTTCGCTTCGTATGCAATACCACGATGTAAAGTACTTCGCATGTACGTGTCACTAGCCACTCGTTCACGGACTGTAATTTATTTAGTGTTCCCAGCCGGTCAAAGGCATCAGTCATGCCTCGGTCCTCCCCAGATCAAGCGTTGTTACAATGATATGTTTAGAATGGCTTTAGAAACTGCAATATGAGAGCTGATAACGATCTGAATCATAGGCATTACTGTGCTCCTCCATCTGCCTCTGCCCACGCACTCGTGGTACATTGCCTGCAGAACCGCCCTTACCCAGAGGACAGATCCCATGAGGGGGGTGACGAAAGAGGCACCTTTAGCTGAGGCGTACGTGAACCTGGGAGACGCAGACCAATCGGATGAAGTTCGTAAATCCTTCTTCATCAACATATCTCCGGAACTCTATCCATGGGGGCGTTCGTCTCTTCCCAAGGCGCTTGAGAGAAGAGGTCTACGACGAGAGCGCTCGATGGAACATAGGAATGAGTGACACAGGCCTTTCTATGAGCCCCATTGTCCGTTATTGTGGAACGGAAGATCGCCCCAATCGTAGCCTAACTCATAATGGTCAGGCGTGCATATTTCCTTCATCGGAGACGTTGTCATCAGTCAGAGTGGTTTCATCATTAGTATGTTTGCCTTCAAGTTGGACATCTAGACCCTCCCTGGGCTATTATCTGTGATTCTGGTCAGTCCAATTTCTCAGGAAGTACGCCTGGTCGACGTAGTCGACGCATGAAAGCACCTTTTCCAGATGACAACCAGGCCTTAGATGAGACACTCAGGATGCAGAATAGTCCCTTGTTGCTGACGGTGGTTCCCCTCTGTATAAACCAGCATCCGTCGACAGGATGCCCACCTCCAGATTTTCTCGAAGTGCAAGCCGCAGTAGGTATGCCTGCTATAGCGGACGGCGTGTAGAACGCCCGTACGACATTCTCCATCATTTTTAACACGGAGAGGAACACGGAAGAGCACTGATGTACCGGTGCTGACCTCTGCTCGCATATCGTCTTGTCTGAGGCTTGAGCGTCATCGAAGGTGAGAGAGCACTGCGACATTTGCAGACTGGCAAGAAAAGGAGAAGTACGTCAAGGACGCCGGCGAGCTCCTGGAGGGCAGTGCGGCTTGTGCGCGGTTGGGTCGGCGAGATCGGCGAGTTATTCCAAGAGGGGTACAAGAAGTCACTCTCAATGACTTCCGTACGCAAAATCTTGGATCATAAAGGTATCAGAACGAGGGTTAAGAGGAAAGCGAAGAAGACTTGAGCTCCTAGACCCACGCTGAAGCAGCGCGCACGGAGGACATGGACGTGTTAGGTTGTCTGTTCAAGTCTGTTGTACAATCACTGTATAGCACAGTCATGCCACATAGTCACCTGCCAGCGACGTCTGCAGCACCAGTTGGCTTGGAAAAATCGAGCGTATTGGAACGACGGCGGGTCACAACACTGAAAAAGACATATGCATAAAATTGTATAACGGACACATAGCACTGAGTAGCAAACACGAGACGGCATAACATAACATATATGAACATATGGGGAATCAAAGGGGGTTAGGGATTCGAAGGGGGATAGCGCTAAGGGTATAGATGCCCACAGAAGTTTGAATTGTGGACGACAGCTCACTAGAACGTTAAAATGACACTTTGCCACACATCTCCTTCATCTCCTCAACCACGGCCCGAAATTTTCTCGCACCCTCCTCCACGATGTCGAAAGCCCACCATTCTCGAGGAGCAATATCCGCTACCAGTTCCGGATCGCAGGCGATTCTCCTGAGCTCCATGCGTCTGGTGCCCAGATCATACTTGTAGAAGGCGATCCTGGTGCCGAATGCAGATATGCCATGCAGCACGGGGATTTGCAGGTCAAGTGCTAGATCGACAAGTCGCCGACGCAGTTGCTCGTCCGCCTCTTGACGCTTCGAGAAAAGGCGAAAATCGGTAGGAGGCCTGATCTGGACTACGAAGACAGGGGTCGCTTCGACATATATGAGGAGAAGGACGACGAAGTCAACCGCTTCGCGCAATGCGACGGGAGGAACTTGAGAGACGACTTCGAACATTGTATCAACCGGGAACACGGTGTTGAGCAAACGGTTCCAAGATCCATAGTGCGGCTTGTCGGATGTTGCAACAGCGGCGACAAAAAAGGAGTGCATGAGAATTTCCGGCCAGGGGCCAGGGGCTGTCGTAGGCTGCATGGCAGAGGGTACTGTGGCGACGGTGTGAACAACTAGAACAAGCTGTAGCGCAAACAAGCTATGCCCCTTCTCCTGATCCTGAGGAACGATTCGAACAACGCGATTATTCGGCATTTGGCGGATTGTGGTCCGTGACCGTGACATGGCTTCAACTTGAAGCAATACTTACCTATATAACACAATTAAATAATACAGTCAAGATCAGAGCTGGTAGCTCCGATCTCCTAGATTCTCCAGCGCACCGCTGCAGAGGAGTTTGGACGCACATAGATGGTCGAGCCAAACACGACGCAGAAGTGCAAGCCAGAGCTGATGCGGGTCGTCGGAATCCACCACCTGGAACACCACGACCTCGGAGTAGGCGCACATGCCTTCAAGTTGCTTTATTGTACTTCGGATATCAGAATGATCAGTCATGTGAATTCCCTTTGTCCACGTCGAACGACGAAACAAGCCGTGCCACTGATCGAGCAGAGCCTGCTAGGGATAATTTTGAGGATCTAGGCGAGACTGCTGTCTTCGGTCGAAGCATTTTGCTCCAGCTCAAAATGCTCTGAGGACCGTACAGCACGTCTCACGCCTGGCCGCAGAGGTCCTGTAGAGTGGTGTTCGGTACGGCCACCGCTAATGACCTCGTCGAAAGCCGATGGCAGATGCAAGTACAAGAGACATCCAACACCATAGATGGACGCAAGAGCCAAGAGATATTCGCCGAGTGTAACCAAGTCGCTTGATATGCCTGTCAACATGTACGTTTTTAGCCCCACAAACTAAACAAAGAATCAGCCATCAGTTTCCTGCTCTCTGAAGTAATAGATGTCGTACATACATTGAAGCCAATACCTGCTGCCAGCGGAAAAGCAGACAAACCTAGGAAAAACACTCCAAGAATTTCGAGCACATCTGCGACAGCTCCATGCCACTCCGCTCGAACATCCAAGTAGTTGCGCGCAGAGGCGTCGTAGCCCATTCGGGCGAGAATAATGGCAAGCCTCGAGTGTTCCCCTTTGTTTCGGGTGAGCGCACTGGCGTGCAAGCAGACTTCGGAAAGAAGCCCGTTGAGCGCTAAACTGGAAAAGCATGTACAAGCGCCGTCCAGAAGCCACAATGCCGCCTCGGTCTTCAACTCTAGGGTTGCCGGGTCTCGGGTAGCGTACGACGGTACACTTAAAAGGACTCCTAGAGTAGCCTGAGAGACGCCCAGGAACAGTGCAACACCGGCCAGGATAGCATTGCTTCTGCAGACAAATGAGAGCTTAAGACGCCTTCGTAGTGCTTTCTGGGGTGGACCAAAAGGGGGAGGCGATTCATCGCCAAATGCAGACTGACACAGGCCGTGTTCGACTTTTGGTTCTATGGACGGCACTGCTCCGCGGGTCCCAAGCGAGTGCGTGCTCGAGGTCGAAATCGTCTGTACTGACTCGGACCCTGCAGCGACTTTACGAAGTCCAGGAGACCTCATCGACGAACTGAGAGGCGGAAAAGCCATGGTTGAAGTGGCTGTGGTATGAAGGAGAGAACGATGTGTGGTCAGTGTGGTCAGATGCTTATCCGATCGGCATCGCCGACGACTCGGCTTCTTTTCAACCAGTGGCAGTTGCGACGGCCGATAAGTTGACGACGCACGGACCCACAAATCCTTTGTGAGTTCGGTTAGCATATCTAAGCATCTTCTTCAGTCCTCGTCCTCTGAATGAGTTTGCATACCACTACAACACTGATCTCAAGCATGACAGACTCCTCCACGTCCCGAGCAGCGCTGAATGGGGATGGATGGCCTGTGTCCAATGCAGTTCTCCTGATCAAATCATGGACTGTTTTCTCTGATTATAGTCGATGTCGAAACGTAAGGGGTGCTCATTGTAGCGAAGATAAGCACAACTTTCCTTGAAAACAGACTGCGTATCATTTCAATTCAAAGAAATACGGGCACAATAGCGCAGACAACATGACGATATGAATTTGAGGGGACTCAGGAAATTTCAGAATCCGCTTCTTGCCTTCTGAATCGGACCTCCCCATTCCGCTCTCCTTCGCCTTCCGTATGTACTCCTTTGTCTTCCGTTTGTACTCCTTTGCCTTCCGTTCGCCTCCCCTACGTTGTTGATACGAGCCGACTCCGTCGCAAGACCGTCGCTTGATTTGAATCTTTTCCTTTAGAGTGTTTCGGCAGAGACGACGGCAGTGTCCCGTCAAGCAAGTCGGTGTTCCGAGCAGCGACGGAACTCGTTTGTAGCGCACGGAAGACCGAATGATCAAATCGCAAGCTAGTGGTGGTAACACTCCATCTCGTAGGGCCCGTGGGTGACCTCCGCTTCCGTTACCGTAATCACATACCACGGTCACGAGCTATGACGCTGCCTCTAAAGCTCATCGACATCCCTTGCCTCATTCACTGGCAAGAATAGTTCAAGGAAAACATATAAAATGCCACTCGATTCATGCATTACTCCACAAGTCCCTGCCTCCTTGGTTTCTCCTGTCTGCTCTTCTGCAGCACTCTTCTAACGAGCCATGGACCCCACCAACAAGCCGAATGGCCCCTCGCCACATTACTCCTTTTATCAGAGGGAGATGTTCAAGCGGGGTGGCGAGACAGGAATCTGTGAGTAACATACAAATTCGTGTAGAGTATCATATTGAACCCATGTTTCTTGGCAGTGCCCAGTTTCTCGGTACACGCCGACGAACTCGTAGAGTCCACCAAGAAGAAGCTGACTGACCGTGGATACTTCTACGCGAACTCAAACGCGGGTCTGGGATGGACAGACCGCGCGAACAGGGAAGCGTTCTACAGATGGCGCATCATACCTCGAATGCTCGTTGATACAAATACGCGAGATTTGACCAGTAAGCCACCCATTTCCTTGCATCGAATAACACCAAGTTTAAAGGCGTTTGGGTCTAGCGGAGATTTTCGGACACCGTATCCCTGCACCCATCATGTTTGCACCCATTGGAATCAACAAGTTGTACTCTGCCAAGGGTGAACTCGTGCCGGCAAAGATAGCTGGCGAGCTTGGCCTTCCGGTATGTCTTTACAGCTCGCCTAACTGGTGTGATTTCAGATCACTGACTTAGTTGCTCAGTACTGTCTTTCAACCGCAGCTTCCAACTCCATCGAGGACGTCGCAGCTGCTAATGATGAGGGTGCGTCCATCAAGAACGAGAGCAACAGTGTGCACTCGTATAGTGGCGCCAACGGCGGTAACGCCCAAGGCCCGAGGTTCTTCCAGCTCTACATGGGTCATGACGATGATATTGTAAGTAAAGCAGTGATGTCGGTGAAAACGCATTGACGCAACGAATCTGTGTCTAGACTGTCAGCTTGCTCGAGCGCGCATGGAAGAGCGGGTTCGACGTGTGTATGCTGACCGTCGACACCTGGCAACTTGGCTGGCGGCCGACGGACATCAACATTGCCAACTACGTGTATGTTCATGTCGTTCATTGTCCGACCTATAGCTTACAGAGTTCTTGCAGCTTCTACTACCCTCCAGGCAAAGTTGGCAACGAGCTCGGTGCGTCCGACCCTGTCTTCATGGATAAGTACGGCAAGGAGCTCGAGAAGGACACGGGCAAGTGGATCGACTCGTCGGTCTGGCATGGGAAGGCGCATACATGGGAGAAGATGCCGTGGCTCATCAAGACGGTGGGTACAGTGTTTTTCTTGACCTTCCTGCATTGACAAGGGTACTCGAACGTAGTGGAAGCGCATCTCCGGCGGTCGGCCCTTCGTCATTAAGGGCATCCAGAGCGCAGAGGACGCGCTAAAGGCGCTCGAGGTCGGGTGCGAGGGCATCGTCGTCACGAACCACGCCGGGAGGCAGGTCGACGGCGCCGTGGGCAGTTTGGAGGTCCTCCCGGACATTGTCGAGGCTGTCGGAGGCAGTGAGTGTCACGTATTCTACCTTTGCGATGAAGTGATGTTGATAGGTACTTGCAGAGATGAAGATTATCTTCGACTCTGGCGTTCGCACGGGCTCGGATGTGTTCAAGGCCATCGCGCTCGGTGCGGATGTTGTTCAGGTCGGGCGACTATATGTATGGGGCATGGCGCACGAAGGTGAGGCTGGGTGTAGGCATGTTATGATGTCCTTGCTCGCGGTATGTCTAGAGCCTTGCCCACGTCGAAGGGAGATGCTGATCATTCTGCATTATGCTTAGGACTTGGATATCACTATGACAGTTGCAGGCTACCAGTCTATCACGAAGGATGTGTATAGGAACCCGAAGGCTTTAAAGTACAACCCGTATGGTGTGTACCCTCGGGGCGAGCACGCCAAGCTCTAAGTAATAGAGGACATGTAGCAATGGAATAATCACGATTGTATGTACTCGGTATGAATTTGTATAGATGTATAGTATAGTAGTGTCTCCTAGTGTTTATTATGGGGTTCTTTCACCGTTCAGATATTTCATTCCGGGCTGGAGGTTTGCCACGGTTGTAAAATCACTGAAGGAGAGGTGTATATTGCTTCCAATGCTCCTTCTGTTTCCCAGTTTTGATGACATGTAGTACTCCGAGTCAGTCATCGGCCACAACCCTGCTTGCGAGTGAAGTGGCCTGAAGTGGCATGGCCGGGCCGGGCCGACGCCCCGAATTTGGCTATGTTGAACATTAGTTGCGCCCGGTTGGACTAGTGTTGCAGCATCGATATCTAGTATTCTATCATGGTATGTCGAGTGATTTTGGACTGCTGAGGATATACTGACAGATAACGTTGTCCTTGTCAATCTCAGGCTTCGCTACATTTCTGCTCTGAATGCAACAACTTGTTGTACCCAAAAGCTGATCCTCAGCGCCGAGTCATGGTCTATGCGTGCCGAATTTGCAAGTACGATGAGGTTGGGGAGAACCAATGTGTTTACAGGAATGATTTGTTGACGGTCACGAAGTAAGTGGGCATCTTTTAGCTTGGATATGGGACTGACCGTCTTGGAACCGAACAGAGAGAAAGTCGGCGTTACTACTGACCTAGGAACTGACCCAACTCTGGTGGCTTATGCTGTTCGTCCCTCTTGTGAAGCTAGTGCTGATATGTATTTAGGCACATCGTGACATACCATGCCCGCGATGTAGCAACGAAGAGTACGGGTATCTTTCCTAGTGTGGCTGGCCATGTCCTAACCTTCTCTCTGTTCCTAGTGCTGTGCTCTTCCAAGACCAGTCGAAACGGAAAGAGACTCGTATGATCCTCTTCTTCGTATGCACAAAATGCGACTACAGCTTCTTGGATCCGAGCGTCTCGACGGAGAGTAGGCCAGAGGATATGGACGACCAGATGTAGCCTCGGCTTAGCCTGTTTTGTGAGAACAGGCTACGAATGTGCTATTTATTTTATATGTGAGTGACATATTGGTTCGTATCGGCAATGTTGTAGTAATAACTAATGTCTGGTGAAAGTATAGTAGGGTGTATTTTACTCAATAATATGTGACATTTGACTGCCATAATCACGTTCGTCCATCCTCGCTTGTCGTGGTCTCAGTTCAACCTTGCTTTGCTCTTGGAGGAGGGTTCGACGGAACACTTGACGTATGCCTGTGCCTTGGGTCCATCTGCGTGAAGCTACATCGAGGCAACATTTTTCTCCTGGAATTTTCGGAGATTGCTGGGTGGTTCCCATCCCGCCAAGGTGTAAACGTCGTCTCAATACGTATGACATCGCCTCTCTCCTTGAGGAGGTTTACTGTGAGCGGAAGCAGGGCAGAAGTGCAAATGCTAACACGAGCCAAACTGCCCAACCATCTTCATGCAGAGTGATGTAGCTCACGCGCTCTCACAAGGGGTTGAAGTTGAATCTCTTAACTCCTAGATCGATTATCTCTACTTCGGACCTCTTCCTCTTCGGAAAATATTGGCACAACACCTCGTTCCTAACCATTAATAAGTCAAGACCGGGCTTTCAAATATTGTTTACCGACGCACTCGCACATCCGTCATCGATCCCCAGCACTCGTTGGCCATGTGACTCAACCTTATCTCTTCGCCCTTTTCTTGGTGTCCGTCCCCCTATTGCGACCAATGCGGAGGTCTTGGTCCTCTGAAACCAAAGGAAATATACATGCCCAGCGCTGTATCAGGTCTGTCTCTCCTTTACCTCCCTTGTAGCCCTCTTTATGCTGCCCAATTATGATAGCGGCGAGAGGCGCCTCGCACTCAGGTGGCTCAACCTGCACTGTATCAGCCACATGGAACCACCGCATTCGTTTTGGTATTGCTAAGTCTCACTGTCCTAGCGAATAGAATTGTAGAAGAGACACGTAGTCCTCTGTCGATTGTGGGTGTAGGTAGGGGAGGTTCGTGAGTACATCATTATCTTAGGTAGACATGGGGGCTGATTGTGACAGCGAATGGACAGTTCTACGGCACCACTGTGCACTGGGTGCTCGCGCTCGCAGGTGCCGACTCACTATTAAAGGGGCTTTGCGTGGGATGGACATTAAGTTGGCGATGCAGAAATATGGAGTGAACTCCGATCTCGACAATTGAATGTGGTGTTGTATGATTTTGCACAAGCCCAAGTCCGATCCATCTGGAGCCGGGAAATAGTATAGTCTGAAAGAAGGGTTATATGTGTAATAGTGTTTTTCACTCAGGGGCAATAGGTTTCAAGTTTCGGCTCCATTGATAGAGAACAATGTAGTAATATGTGGTACAGAATTCCTAATCAAGTGACGTACATGTCTTTTGTAACTGCTGATCCAAACAATCCCCGAAAGAAGAAGTTATGCGCTCACCCTCGCAGTCCCTTCCCCCTCCGCGCTATACCTCTCAATAATCTCCTTCACCAGCTCGATCTCCGCCCTCTCCACGTCTATGACCCTCTTCTCCTTCATCAACAGGCCCTTAAACTCCTCCGGCAGTACGTCTCGATCAAAGTCGAACTGTGAAACGTCGGATAACGCGCAAGTGACGGCCTCGGCGAACTTGGCGGGGTGCGCGGTGGACAGCACAATCTGCGTTGTCCGGGCGGGGCTAAACAGTGCATCAGTAAGTGCGACGAGCGACAAGACAAAAAACAGCTGACTCGTGAGTGCTAGCTACGATGTGCGCTGCACAGAGTCCGACGGCGGTATGTGGATCTGCGATGTAGGAAGGGGACGCTGTATAGTAGTCGCGAATTGTGTCGAGGGTCTACAAGACATTCGCCGATTTAGTGGCTTAGAGTACCTAATGAAATGGTCAGTACGCACCTGGGCGTCTGATATCCTCTCTGCAAGGAAGTCATCCCTCGCCAATTTGAGCACGCTCGTCGGCACTTCCACCCGCCCATCTGCCTTCACTTTGTCCATCCACCCCTTCAGCGTACGGCAAGCTTCCTTGCGACCCTTCGAGGGCTCGATGTGATATGCCAAATACCATAACAGCCTCTCGAAGTTACTCGACACTAAGATATCCATCGCCGGACTGAGCGTCTCCTTCACGCCGCTTACTGCCTGCTTCCCATCTGAGGCACCATTCACTGGCGCCGCCACCCCGTCAGCCGGGACACTATCAACCTTCTCGTACCGCCCGCTTTTCCAGAACCGAGCGAGAATGTCATTCTCGTTTGTTGCGATGACCAGCTTTCCCATGGGCAGGCCCATGTGTTTGGCGTAGTACCCTGCAAGGATGTCGCCGAAGTTGCCTGTGGGGACGACGAATTGCAGTTCGTGGGCTTCGGGCGAGGGAGATGGGAACTGGCGATGTGCATGGAAGTAGGCCAGGAAGTAGTAGACGGTTTGAGCGAGAATGCGCGCCCAGTTGATGGAGTTGATGGCACCAAGACGGTGCTTTGTGTTGAATTCTTTGTCAGCAAAGAGTGATTTTACTATGTCCTGTGGGGCCGTGAGCATAAGGTTACGAGCCGAGGGGACAGGTGACGAACCTGACAATCATCGAAAGTGCCCTTTACCGAGAGGTTGTGAACGTTGGCGTCAGTGACTGTTGTCATTTGGGCCTCCTGGATGGGCGAAACTCGACCCTTCGGATGAAGAATATAAATTGAGATGTTGGCTTTGTTACGGAGGCCGTAGATGGCAGCACTAAAAGATCAGTTTGATCCTGTTACGCTATAGACTAAAATATTTCGGGACTCACCTTCCAGTGTCCCCACTAGTAGCACCAACGATCGTCAGTTTCTCCGGCTTCTCCTCGGCTGACTTCCGCGCATTCCGTCTCAGAAGGAAGAATTCGAAGAGGTTTCCGAGGAGCTGGAGTGCTACGTCCTTGAAAGCAAATGTCGGACCATGGAATAGCTCCAGGATGAAGATCTTGTCACTGAGTTTGTGCAGAGGGGTGATATCAGGGTGCCGGAAGGTGCTGTAAGACCTCTCCACCAGAGTCTGTAGCTCATCGCGGGCAATTTCCTCGGGTGAAATAAATAGTGACAGTACTGCTACTGAGAGCTCTTGGAATGAGTATTCCTTCCACTCTTCTAGCCAGTTTGGAGGCAATTTGGGGATATATTCCGGGATGTACAACCCGCCGTCCGGTGCGAGACCTGTAAGGACGGTCTATAAGTTTGTTAATACCCGGTATCACCTTCGAAAATTGCACCGACCTCCTCAAAGGATAGCACCTGCTCTTCTCCTCTCGTCGAGAAATACTTCATAGCAGAAGAATAAGAGAGAAAGAGTCATTGTTGAATTCGAGCTCGCAGCCACAGTCAATCCACGTGCGCTCGCCCTTCGGCCGAAAGTGTAGTCGTTAAAGTCTACTATTTGTTCTCGACTCCAGCGAGATTCTGCCTCAATCGCGCTACGAGAGGATGGTTACGAGCTTAGTTCTCGAGACACGAAACCAGTCAAGTCTCGAGGCTGACTGGAACCGCAATCTTCTAGCTCTGTCCTTCGTCGAGGCATCAATCATCTTCCTCACTGAATATCGTTGGCTTCATCTCAATGGCAGTATGCCATAAAATTTGCTCTGCTTCCTCTTCAGCGAAATGCTTATTTCGTTCGGCAAGCAGGCAGGAGACCGGGAGCACCATGGCTGCGCACTCAGTAGAACCCCCCCTTATTCTTGGATCGCAAAATTTTGTTCGCCCTTTTGTCTTTACAGCCAATTTGGATACTCTGATCCTGCCGTACCTATGTTGCATGCGCAGTGCATACCCAGCTGTCCACCAAGCAAGCGGCGCAAGAGTCAATGTGACAAGAGTTCGTCTACATGACACTCATGACATCCGGGTTTCTGACAATACCGGTGAATTCCCGCGAAATCTGCTGTCAGAAGCTGGAGGAAATGTCTTTCGAAAGAGAAGCGTCTTCGGGATTGTAGACTTCCTCCATTCATAACCTCTGATCCCTCCATATGTCACTCTCTGTTGCTTGATCGCCGCCAGCTTAGCCATGCGGATGTCATCCAGCGTAGGCTTGATACGGCGCCTCCTAAATACGACTTAGTAGACAAGCAACTGTCTTATATGGAGGCTTGTTCATATTTAGTATCAGCGTCGCAGAAGTCTCCCACAAGCACGCATACTTTCCGCAAAAGGCAAGCCCGTCTGCCTCAAACGGCAGGTGCGCGACCGAGATACTGGGAGACTCCTGCCGCTCTTCGGCAGACATCCTCTCAATGCTAAGTCCTGCCTTTGACTCGCACCGCTGCTCATCATGTCGGCGTACATGCAAGTGTCTTCTCGCGACCATCATCTCACCAAGACACTTTCAAGACCACAGAATAGCTCTACCCTGGGAAGGACTCGCAGTACGAAGGCTGCACGTCTGCGGCAAGTTAATCTGGTGCATCACGACAACTGTCGTTCTTAGCAATGCACAACGGCGTCAGGTTGGCGCCATCCGGGTGGGGGAACTACTGCAAGAGGCATGAAGGTGAAGTGAATATGAATTCGGAGACTGGTGAGGAGGACGAGGAAGGATCAGATGCAGAAGGGTCGTCGGGACCCAAAGGCTTAGGCAGGCATGTATATTTTGTATTATGACCCATATTAGGTTTCGAAACCATCTTGTTTCCTTGCTACGGGCTGTGACATGTACTCTACTCCTATCCACTTGTAATGCCAACTGCCTTCTATATTGTATCCTTGGCCGGGTTGGGGTGACTACACTCGGATTCTGCAGAAACTAAGAGCCCCCGGGAGTGATGTGGCATCGCAGATCAAGACTGTCGGACAGTCAGTCAGTCAAAAGGTATGCCCAAGTGGCAGCCTAGAGTAAAACAAACATAATAGAGGCGGACTAGAGCAATTGCCACGCAGGTAGTGTACGGTGCTGTGTCGCCGGCAAGTGCGCGCACATGGCTTACCATTACGACGGCGCCTCTAGCACCGAATCAAGTAATGGCCATTTCCTAAAGGGGCCCAAAGGGAGACTTCACTGACGCGTATCGAAAATGTGGACTAGCCTAATCCAGCGGAAAAAGTTCACATGTCTTCGGGCTCTCATACGGCATATGTGCTAAGTTTGCACTGAGGAGAGTGCAGAGATGGTGGGACTTTAGGCGGCCACTGGTGAGTTCGCACCTTCTTAACTAGCGCTCCTTGAACCGGTAGGCACCCACTCACGCCACTGGTCTGAGACTAAGCTCGGGATGGATTTTGAGGTTTGCATGTTCCCCATCTCCTTTCGAAATTAGCCTAGCCCTCGACTTCTCCGTCGGTCCATCGCTGTTTGGCTTGACTGGTCTTAGAGTGGACCAAGGCTTCCCTCATTCCTCGAAGGCGTTTGCATGTAGGACACGGCAGAGGTTGATATTTCCCGGTTCCTCAAAGGAGCTAGACGTGGACGCGCTGTCCGAGATACTCCGTTCGGAACATGTTCAGTCTGGAGTCTGTTGTCATGTTTCCGAGTTGCCCATACGAGATACTCAATATGATCACCTGCAAAATAGAATATGAAGCCATTTCGCGACCGGCTCCATATGTAGGATCCTTCCATTGTGAACAATAGGGTGCAGTCATATAGCCCTCGTCTCTATTTGCTATGCGATAGACTTGAAATAAACGAGCGGCAAAAGACCGTCGTGTACGGTTGACCATCTGGGACAGGTCAAATTCAAACTCGGTTTCGACTTTCCGTTTGCAAACCAGCTCGCGGGTTCGATCCTCTATTGAGTCCGGTCCCAATACAGTATTGGACCATCACGTGACGTGGGTCCGTCAGTGGCTTTCTGCACGACGAGCCAACGCTTTTTCAGTCGGAAAAAAGAAAGTAAATTCAGTTTATACTGTTTTCAACATATAAATCAAGTTTTATCCAGGTAGCTGCAGTTTTCTTTTCACAAACACAATGTTAATGTCGATTTTGACTGAAACTTAATCTGAGATACATCGCTTTTACTTGTCAAATATATTAATTTAAAACTGTATCATTACTTCTAAGGATAGTATTAGCACTTTGAATGATGTTGTTCGGTGCTCATTTCGTCGAGATACAGGTCTTGAAGCTTGAAGTGGCAAGGGTCCCACAATAGCTGTGCTCACGCCACGTGGAGTAGCTAACGCAGCTACAGTGAAGTCAGGCCAAAAGGTACCACCCAAGCCAAAGCAAGGGAAGTTGCTGGCCCATATCCCCAGGCCACAGCTTCAGGTAACTACTACAATAAGTACTGTCTGGCTTAGTCAGCAGTCCGAGGGACACAAGACAAATTCGATAGCGACGTTTTCAACTTGTGGCGTGGGTAGGTTTGAGCTCTATTCGGACTCGCCGACGCGCAGAAAAGCACTGCCACACTGATGCGCTAAGCAAGAGTTGCAGCCAAGTTGCAGCCCCGGCGGCACTCGAGAGTCGAACATCGTGCGATGGTGGCGACTCTGGCTGCACTCTTTGCCCGTGCTGAGCCAACTCGACTTTTAACATTGCTTAGGGTGCCGTTCGGAACTGGTCCTGAATGACTAAGGCTGACAGTCCTAATTTGGTCTAGACTACATCCTGAGGATCGAACCTGCAACCTGGTTTGCAATCGAAAAGTTGAACTGAGTTTTCGATTTGACCTGTCCCAGATGGTCAACCGTAGTCGTGGTGGCGACCTCGACCAACTGAGATACAGTTTCACCGTATAATTAAATCAAGAAGCAGATGCACTCGCATCAAACTTAGCCTCCGTCCAAGGGAATGGACCCGGAGCTACTTAGGATTTTGATTTCAATTTTGAGCGGGGTTCTTGAGACGTGACTCGTGACGGTAACAGGACGCGGTGGCTTCCTGAATCCGCTCCCAGGATGACCTTATCTTGGTCGCATACGTAGACGAGAGGGATGAGGACGGACGTCGCGGACAGTCAGGAAGGTCTGTTGTCGACGAGCGCTATATGGTTCTCTTTAATTCCACACAGTTGGTCTTTTTGGCTATCTTGCGACGAAGCCACCCATGGAATTATGTACGGCACCCTATCCGACCACGGGATAAAGAGCCGAGCGACTGGCCGCCCTTCGAATGTGTGGTAAAATCCTAGATCCAGGCTTCTCGGGCATGAAACGGCGGGGACCTGTCCGGACTTCCTTCTTTATTTCTGCCCAATACCTCTGTCATGACGATACCTATCGATGGCGCTGGATGGATAGGCCATCAACCATCGAGGATCGTATGTCGGTGCCCGCAAATTATGGTGCGGCATACGGAACAGATCCCCTCCCAGTATCCCACTGGATGGTATGCAGTGCGCCGCCTAGCGAGGCTAACATGGACTAGCGGCTTCCCGTCTCCCTTCCTGCTGATTGACATTATGCGGACCCAAGAATCTTCTTGTCGCTATCCAGCAAATGCAACACTACACGATTCATGCGTCGTCGATATATCGGCACAATTGCCCGCTCGCGAACACTAGGACTCGGTTCACTCGCGCGACCGCTAAGCAGGGTGTGCCAGGATGGATTCTCTGTTACTATCCAACCCCCTTCTCCGGTAGACTGGCCTTTGGTCCCGGCGATGCAACGAAATCTGGATCTGGTCCTGCTATACATGCCTGCGCGTTTCGACTACGCCGACGCCATGTCTTGGAGTGTGCATTGTTCAGCAGCAATGCGCTGCCACCGCTACGCTGAACTGCCATCGGGGTTGATCAAGGCCGCATCAGGATATTTTGTCCCAGACTTCAGAGGCTTTGCATACGTCAACGAAAGAGTCATGCAAAGACGCAGCCGCGCCTCCCTTCGACTGAGGATACGAGTTTAGTACGGTCTCCTAGGATGCTGCAATACGGCCAAATCTTGAGGCGAAGGGCGAGCTGGCGCCATGAAGAGAAGATATCTCGTCAAGTAGCGCCGTACCAAACGAAGGCCTCGCTGAGAGAAGACGCGGAGAGGCCCCTCCCTTTGGGACCTACAACATCCACTTGACCCGTGGCGAACGGCCGTTCTGATCAGCACGATCTTTATCTGGGTTACAAAGAATCGCTGACAGATTATACCTGGGCCTAGATATAAGCCTCATGCCTGGCGCACGAAAACCTCGTGCCTCCGTACAGATGTGATTCCTGCTATATCTCAAAGTCAAACACGCGCGGTAAGCCACTGTAGTAACATGCGCTGACTTACCTGCAAGAACATTCCATTTTGCATTTCCAGGAACAAGACGGCGTCAATCTGCGAATGCGAAACTTCTCTCCTGGGTTCCTCCGTGTCTCTTGGCTGATGCGCGCAGTCGTATGGACGGATACTCGCAACGATAGCTTTGCATAGCTGTATTTATGTCTTATCATCCCAGTAAATCAAGCGCAGGACAACGGTCACCAACCTCGGGAAATGTGATGGCCGGTACAATTGGCGAACGGGCCCACAATATACTCTTCTCTGGCACACAGGTCCTCGCGGTGGGTTGTTGAATGTGGTCGTTCTCGCGCTTTGGCCACGCGGTCACGTGTCTGATCCAAACAAGTGGCGTTTGGCCGTTGGTGTGGCACGAACCAAACAAGTGCCTGCGGACATAAATACGCGACAGTCCATCGATTAGCCGCGTCTCTCTCTCCCTTCTTCCACTATGTCCTCCCCGATTCTTCTTCACCTTCGGCGTGCTTGTAGCTGCGAGGATTTTACGTCCTTAACTCCAGAACCCAAGCTATGTACTCGGGCATCGGCATCGGAAGGTAGTGTCCTTGCCACGGAGGTGGACTTCCGAGATCAAAGCGATGAACATGAACTCGAGATCATGCATCAAGTGTCCACTTCTTCAGCCTCTATCACAATCTCCCCGCACCCTCTCCCTCGCTGCTGTGATCAAGACGTTGTTCCAGGTGTTACATACTTAAGCCCTCCACCACCCAAGCTTTCTCGGCGGGCGACGGAGGGTAGCATTCCCTACAGGGACGTGGATATATTAGATCTACTGTACCCTAAGTATCCTATCCCATTTCCCCTCGGTCCGGAGCACTACACCTGGTCTGAGTCGTCGTCTTCGACTTCGGAGAATGGTGTATCCCGCAAGCTACTACCAACGGTCAAGCTTGTAGTACAAAGTCCTTCTGTCCCAGTACCCTTACCTCTTACGCCGGAGCAGCGTGGAGAAGATTGGATTTTCTCCGGTGAGATCTGGTCCGAAATCCATCAGCCTTCGTTCTGGTGGGATCGTCCGTCCTCACCGAACTCAAAAACTGCGACGACGGAGGTCGCTACCACTAAGCTGGTGTTAGCACTGAACGGCCCGGGCGACCAGGATACTTCCAATCCGAGTACCATAGATACCAACGGGACCACTCGAGAGGGATCTGGAAACGGCAATGTGCTGCACTCAAATGTCGGCGCCCCAGCGTCGAACGTCCTAGGCAAACAAGATCCCACAGCCGTCGAATCTACAGGGGCCCCTCTAGAGGAACATGTGAACGGCCATGTGTTGCATTCAAGTACTGGCACCCCAGCACTGAATGTCCCAGGCAATCATCTGGCAACGATTGAATCTGCGGCGGGAGCCTCTTTGGAGGAGTCTGAAGTTGGCTGTGTGGTCCAATTGAATGTCGACTCACTAATATCGAGCAACACCGATGACCAGGATCCAAAGCTTTCATCCATCCCTGTCTCGACGGCAGAGTCTCTTGAGGATCGTGGAGAAGATATGGCGGCACTAGGATTGCTGTTTGAACCCTTAACTATCTGTGACCCGGCTGGGGAGGATCCTTTCATTTTGCCCTCGGATGATCTTACCGGAGTCTGTCCTGAGGACGCCGAAGATCGTGTCCCACCACCAACAGTTTTCCGCTTCCAGCACATCGACACGATAGAGTCGGGTTCTTTCGGCGTTACTCATTCCATGAGGGACCTCTCGAGCGGCAGAGTTCTCTGTCTCAAAAGATCCGAAAAGTCCACGTACGGGCGCCTTGGTTGTTACGAAGTAATGTTGGCGGAATTTACGACGTACCGGCGTTTGGCCGTCGAAGAAAATCCCAGTCCTTTCCTGATGCAGTGCCATGGAATACTGCAGGACGAATTCAGCGTATACCTCGTAATGGTGCGTTCTGGTCGTTCTTCAGACATTTTCCATGTTCGACTGTTCACCTTGTCTTCACCTGTTGCAGGATCTCATGGCGGGAGACATGGTCAATTTTATCGACTCGAATAAACACACGCGGTTTATTCGGAGGTGGATCGCCCAAACGGTAAGATCCCTTTTCACTCAGGATCTGTGCCTCTCACTGGACACATCGCGACTAGGCAATGGGTATCGACGCCCTCCATAAAATGGGGGTCATTCATCGTGACCTTAAACCCGAAAATATTTTGATAGACAACAACATGAACGCCCGCATTGGTGACTTTGGTGCTGCTTACCTCCACGACGGGCCCGTTCAGGAGGGCGAGGTGTATTGCCGAACTGATCTTTGCACAAAAGACTATTATTCGGTCGAGATGTATCGGCACGAGATGATTGGGCCTGCGGTCGACTGGTGGGTTCTGGGGTGTGTTATGTTTGCCCTCCTCACTGGAGAGGTATGTAGCGCTCGTTCTAACATTGCGCGCGCGCGAAACTCACATGTTTGCAGGTTCTGTTCACTCAGGACTTCTTGAACTTGGAGAAATATATTTCTTGGGTGCCTATTCATGGTGTCACCTTTGTAAAGTCTGCAGCTATCGTCTCAGGACATATGCTGTCCGAGGCAGAGGAGAGTTTAATGGCAGGCGTGAGTATCATGTATTATTAAATGGTGCTTCGGCTTCGTACTGATGTTCTTGCCAATACAGTTGCTCAGGATCGACCAGATGACTCGATTCACACTGGCCGATATCGTCCGTCATAGATCGTGGTTCGCTAAAGATGGGTAAGATATCTTGTCCGGCCGCCCTCAACTGATGTCTAACCATGTATACGACGTGCAGAAGCGATCGTTACTTTGACCAGAATGGCGGTATTATCTTGGGTGAAAGCGATCATGGTTCTGGTAGGTCTACCAAACGGGTTTTATTAATGATGCCGGCCGCTGACTCTTTCTGTCCAGGTGGCTCGACACCCTCTGGGGATTGGCATGCGCCAGAAGATGACAAGAACGATTTCGACTTCGAATTGCACATTAACCTACCCGACAGCGAAGTCGATGACCCATTCAGCGAAGTCGGATGGATCCATCCTAATGGAATATGGGGGACTGCCACTGTCTCAGAGGCTTCTTCGGCATAGAGTCGCGATTGCTCGCGCTGTATCGCCGTATTTTTATTGCTCTTTATACTTTCTTAAGTGTAGGTGTTACCAGAATGCATACTGTTGATCTCCAAGACGATGGGGCGTAGTGACTTCCTCACTTGGCGGCTGAAGCCCCTGAACTTTTTAAAATTCCGTCATCGAAGCTTCTGATATAGCCGGACGTTAGGGTGCTCTTGTTGAGCGCGAATTTTTTACGAGAAGGCACATGAAGGTAGGCTCTAGCCTTATGAACAAGCCCTTCCGAACATCAGAACTTTAATAGATGGCCTACAGTGCTGCTTCAGAATGGAATGTGCGCAGAGCAGTGTTGAATCATGACCCGCCGGCTTCACGTGTAATATTTTGTGCTTCCTGTCGGACAACGGCCTGGGTGCCCCTCGCTTGTGCCTTTGTCTTGATGCAACACAGTGCGCTCAGATCTGGGAGATCAAGAGACTCGTCGCGAAGCTGGCGACTGGGAACCTACATCCCTATGGCGGAACAGATGCCGTACACGCTAATCGGGTGGCGGTCAGATCCACGCTTCGCGGTGTTCCATTATTTGGCGCACTATGGTTTCATTTAGGCCGGGGGCCTCGATAACCCCGCCGCGATTCTACTTATAAGGTGTACTGTAATGTCTGCTTTTCCGTTATGACCCCTTCTGGTGTCTAAACCATTGTACTTGTTGGACTTTGTTTCCGCGGTCGAGCTCACTCGACGCGATTCACTACACCTTCCTTTATTAGCAATTTAAACGTTCTGTTCGTCCTGTCACTCGTTCCTACTCTTCCTTTTCGAAATGTCTGGCCGTTCGCCTAGTCAGCGCTTTCGGTCCAAAACTTCTGACTTGTCTGATCGCTTCCGGGGTAGTACTCAAGGCCCTAGACCGCCTATCGAAGCTGGAATCCCGCCTGTGCCTCATCTACCAGACGCTGACGCTGACGCTCAGAAGAATAGGCGCAGACTGCCATTCTTGGGGCGGAAGAAAAAATCGGTATTACCTGTTGCAGCTACCTCTCCAGCCCCTGTACCATCCTTCAAGGCATCGCTATCGAACGACAGGCCTTCGACGGAGAATAGACCTAACCGGAATCGGAAGGGCAAGGGTACTGGGTGAGTATTCAAACTAGCCATCTCCTTCGCGTTTCATACGACCTGTCGGAATTCTATCGGAAGGCCTAAGACTCAGCTTCCGTAAACGCTTCAGCTGTCATACTCGACTTCGAGTGCGAACGATTACTAACGCATCTGTCCAGGATACCCGCTGCAGTATGGAACGAAGATCTATCCCCAGAGGATGAGCACCCCAGGCTGAGCATTCTTTCCCATCTTCCTCCTGTTAATGTTTCCCCGCCATCTTTTGACTCTATTACGGAACAATTCACGCCATTAAAGCCGAGCACCTTTCAGTCTTCCATTCCCAAACGTTCCTCTAGACCCAATCTACTCACCCAACATTCTAATACATTCAACACTCCACGCAGTTCTGAGTCATCGAAGGATGGGACACGAACACCTACTCCACGAACACCACGCCCTACCATTGCTATTTCTCCTCCGCAAGGCAACTCAGTAATTAATACTGACGATGAAGGGCATTACATGTCCCCTCGCGCAGCGCCGAATCCGCCTACGTCGCCGACGAAAGACGCTTCTCGCTCGGACTACCCGGATCTCGAGCATCTTGACGTACCGAGTGACCATGTGAGTAAAATCATATATACGTTGTACATTGTCTCAACGCTACTCTAGCCATCAAATGCATCATTCTCGTCTCTTACAAGCAGTTCGGACCCTGATAAGAGTATGAACGCCTCTAGTTCATCATTTGATCCCATGTCGGAGGCCGAGTCTGACGTCAGTCTGACTCGACAAAGGACTAACAGCGGAGGAGCGACTTCATCTCTCCTCAGTGTCTCTGAATCGCGGTCTAGTCTGGCCAGTAGGCGGTCATCTATCAGGCAGATACCATCACCTCTACGGTCCAAGGCCCCAACGGCACCCCCGACCATACCTCTGCCTACTCCCCCATTAAGTGCTTCATCGGATGGCGTAATTCCTGCTGTGTATTCGTCCTTTCCATCTATCCCATCTATTGTCTCGCAGCAGCACTCGCCTTACGTACTGGAAGGCTCACCTCGCCCCCGAGCGGTCACTACGTGTTCACTGCCTGCCATAAGGCCGACACCTCCGAGTTCACCCCGGGCAGTGGCATTCCCCTCTAGCTCGGATACTCCTTCTACTTCTCTACAAAGATCGCCAACCGTCCGAAGGGACCTGGGAGACAAAAATTCTCCGAGATCGAGAGACATTGATAAAGCTTCCAACGAACAGCTCCGCCGGGCGCTGACCTCGCAACGTTCGAAGATTGATGACCTCTCAGAGTATCTGCTCGAGATAGTCGGCAAGCATGAGGCAGAGAAGGCCCTGCTCGAGCGGCGTATCGAGTTCCTAGAGAAAGAAGCTCAGAAGCGGGATAGAGAAATAAAAGGACTGAGATATCTCGTCATGACTGGCGGGACCTCCGCGGACCTAGCCGCTCTGCGAGGTAACGGGGTTTTATCAAATGTCGAATTTCCGCGATCCGCGACACGCTCTCCTGGCGCGGATACCGTTGCAGGCCTTCAGTTACTCCAACAAATGAGTCCCGGGTTGGCGACCCCGAGAGTGTCTGCTCCGGATAGTGATCCAATCGTATCAACAACACCGAGTCGATCCATCGGAGAAAGGGTGAACAGTTCCCCATCGAGCCCGAGCCCGCGAAGCTGGAGCCCAGGATCATCAACCAAATCACCCACACTGTCCATCGTGGAGACACTGGATAGCGCAATCCCTACCGGTCTGGGCCTCGATATGTCGCAGGTATCAAATCGCCCTTCCAGCTCCTCTTTGTCGTCTGGTTCGACGTCGTCCCTCCCTTGCTTGACGGCAGCAAACACCGCCTCGTCAGGCTTGTCGGCGATCCCGGAGTCGCCCACACCATACGCCGATCCCGAGAGCCCGGTCTCTGACAAACAAAGGGAAAAGGACGAGAGAAGAGTGTCGAGAGCATTGAACCGTCTTTCCGCGTCGTCCTCGAGTTCCTCCATCAGCCCGGCCACCGTGTCGTACGCTACGAATCTCAGAAAGGGGAAGGCTCGGTCGTTTGGGCAGGCCATAGACCAGTCCCCGGAATTCGGGGAGTTGTTGGATAAATTGAAGCTGTTGTCAGAATGAGCACATTCACGCAGTATGTTCATCCTATCGTCGTGGCCTCACTGACTAACATTCTGATTAGAAGATGTTCGGCATGTCCCCCTATTTGTGAATATTATACTATACATTCGGACCTTAAGACTTCTTAGGGTGATAATTCGCGGATCTTGCCCGCCTTGCACACATATTATACGATACTACGATACACCACTGGCGTTCGGCATTCTATAATCGATGCTCTGTATTCTCTTCACCATTCACGTCTTTATATGTTCCGTTCATGATGTCGCATTCCCCCTTCTATTCCAATTACAGTCGATTTGACCTGCATCTTCGCATTGTCATTGCATTATCTGACCGGTCCACTCTAGTTTCTCCCCACGTCTCTTACATCATTCGCGTTGTATCATTAGCCCTTTCAGTCGAGCGTTTCATGGCCGTATCTTGGGGTTGTGGACACCATCATTAGTTTTTCCGTCAATCTAGCGTACTTGTGTGTATGGTTCATCCTACGTATAATCTTGGCTGTTTTGCCACAAACATATTAATGCTGCGGAACATTGCAAGCGGTGGGTAAGCTATTATCCTTGTGGTTCGGCTGCAACTCAGTACGAGCAACACAAGGTACAACAAAGTTTGTCGATAATGATTGGTGCTGTTTAGAACCATGTGCAGAGGCACGCTGAGTTTGGCTCCGTGTTTCATTTTGTAACGAGGACAACGAGTGGGTCCCATAGGCTCCCACTCGGAAGAACCGCGCTCTCTGATTTGATGCCTTTACCGGCACTTTCAGCCCAGACCGCCCTCCCAGATCAGGGTGGCCAGCATCGAGTGGCTGTGTTTTGATGCGTGCCAGTGAGTGGTGTTGACATTTAAGAAGAGAAAGTAAGATCCGTTGATGTTCAGTGAGTGGATGCGCAGTCGATCGTGTTTTTACTAACATATCGCAACGTAATGTGTTTTACTGTATGTAACAAGCAATATTAGTGAGACTATATGACAATTGGATGCCAATATTAGCACCTTATCCGTCATGATCCAGACTGCAGATGCATTTAAAAGATGCATCACAGGATGAACTAATCTGAAGCAGAGTAATCAGCATCAATACAGGCTCAACCAACAGTAAAAAGCCGTAAAGTTTGCTCGCCTGAGTCGTCGCTATCATGATACGACGTGGCGCAAGCAGGCCGGCTTGTGGCTGATATGACAAATACACACAAACACGATACTACTGTCACGCGCACGAATCCACGATCCTCCATCCCTTGATTCATTCCTTACCAAAGCTGATGCTCCTGGAAGATATTCGACATCGCGTATATTTGGAAAGCACGCCATATGTCCTGGCAACGGTGAACCGTTGTATCTCCGTTTCGTTCCCACCATCGCCGACCAGGTCGACTTTGCGCACGCGATGTGGCATCATCGTTGACGGGGCCCTCGATTGTATACTACATGGGTGTGATCAGAAGTCACATTACAAGCATTCTGGGATGTCATGCAGCATGTTAGCATCGGGTGTGGCAAGTGGATCTGCTGCCATGTGACCATGTCGCCGTCCACTGAAATTTGTGAATGCCCGTCTGATGTGTCAGGAAAGCACGCTGTCCATGTACACACCTACCTACCTACATAGCAAACACCCTGCCAGCATATCCATGGTAGGCAATGGTCCCGACGAAGGCCAATGTTTACCATGTTTTGCTGTAGCAGTATGCACTCTCCACATTATATTCACTGCATTTATCCGGAGACCCGGCAATACCAGGTACCTGTCAGGCTATGCAGCGAATTTTAGGTCTGAGCCGCAAGAGCATATTACAGTTGAGACGTGAGCTATGCCAGACGCCATAGAGGCATCACTAGTTGCAAATGGGTGTGATCCAGCATCGCCGAGCCGGAACACGTACCGGCATCTTACCATCATGCATGGTCCATATGGTTCACGCCTGCTGCAGTGTATGCTGTCTACAGTCTCTCGCAGAGGTTAACAACACATTTTGTCTATTGAGCGCTTCAAGTCATCTCGAGGCCATTTTGCGCTCGAGTCATGGGCGCGCGCATCCAGAGAGAAACACCGGGAGCGTCGGCATCCAATGACATCCGCCGCAACCAATATTAATATCAAGTCAGGCACTATTATTGGATGGATTGATGCACGACACCCAACCATGATGGGAGTAACCAATGTCTTCGGGTTGCGGGCCTCACAGCTTCATACACTCGTCTCTTCCCTGGAAGACTGCTTTCTCCGACCTATGGTCGCTATATAGTATTTCTTCCGCAGTCTCCGCCTCGCTTTCTCTACCCTGGCTTGGTGCTGTGACTTGACTATGCTGAGTTTTATGAATCGCACGACACGGCGGAAAGCCAAAAAAATCGATGTAACCTCAATCAAGCATATGCAGTCATTGCCCTCGCCAGAGTCTTTCACTTCACCTGGGATTGTGGATATCAAGGCGGCGCCCTTGTCGGTTAATCGTTCGAATATCGGAGAGGAAAGAGAGCAGGGGGACAGACGTCATCAGACGCGACTGGCTTCTCCAAAGGTGCAACTGGAGCTATCTTCTGAGCCTCTGTCGACATTCTTTCCTCCGGAACTTTTGCGCGAGACTCCTTCGCATCCAACAGGACTGGAAGTCAGGATAGCCCCGGCTCGGACTGACAGTCGGAGAGCCTTTGAGACGGCCGCAAGGAATGCCAAAGAATCAGAGGGCAATCAGGTAAGGCATATGGTTCCAAATGAAGCCTGCTTTGACACAACATCGTCGAATTATAGCATGGACGTCCTGCAGGATCTTCTGCTAACGTGGATAGCCCAAAGGAACAGGTAATAGTCCCCGATGGTATATCTCTGTTTTTGCTCACTTCTCTGCAGGCGATGAATCCAGGACGGCGTTTACCACCCGCGCCTATCCAGATACCCCTTGTGAACGACGCGAAAACTCAGATTCAACGCTCTGCATCGGAAGGTACTGCCAAGTCTCATCCATATGCGAGTGCCAGATGGCCGTTTTCTGACCCCGACACTCGTCCCGGCTCAATGGTCGACGTAGATACAGAGTTGGACAATATGTCTACTATTTCTGGAACGACGCTGGCGCAAGCGTTCATGGCCAACTCAGGTTTCACTCTTACTGGTTCCGAATCGAGACCTCGGAGTGGCGGTATATCCAGACAAGATTCTGCGACGCTACCCAGAGGTGAACACCCTTTCATCAATTCGCCCTACTGGAGGGACAGGCGAATCAGCGCAAATGGAGAAATAGTGCTCTCGGCTAGAAGTGACTCTAATTCGGATATACCCCCCGTTCCCCCCGTGCCTACGTCCGCTCTCCTGCTTGATATACCCCCAGAGATGCATAGTAGACCGAGTTCCGCTGTCAGCTATTTAGGAAGTGACGGAGAGTCGAAGGCCTCCGATACCCAGATACCCTCTCAGACACCGCCGGTCAACACACGGCGGGGTTCTGCACGGCTTCATCCAAATGAGCCTCTCAATATACGACGCATATCCCGTATATCTGAATCATCCTCTCCGGCGCCCAGTACTCCAGAGCATAGCCAGCAACCGTCCAGTGCAGGAAGCAGTCGGAGCGCAGGTCAGCAAGACCGTACTCCTCCTTCATCTGCTCCCGTGTCTTCGTCCTTATCCCACCTTTCTGAGTCATCCTCTGCACGATCAGGCGAAGATATTGATCACATCTTGGACGACTACGAGTTTCTGTCTCCGATGGACAACCGGCTTCCTGGCCCGCACACCGCTTCGTCCTCCCAGCTCACAGTGCCATCATCTACAATGCCTAGGTCAAAAAGTCAACGGAAAGATTCCACTCTGTCAGGGAGAGGTGAGTCCATTGCAACTCACACTGATCCCAACTCAGCTAATCGCTGGCCGCTGCCAGTCATATATTCTGAGAAACCCGAGTTGAATATAGCCAGTGCGGGGTCAAGTTCGCGTGCTTCCGCGGTGTCTCAGGATAAACAACCTCAACGCTCTACCAACCTTCTGCCGATCGGCGAGCGATCACGATCTAGCTCTGTCTCACAATCATCCGTTCCTTTAGATGATGATACCCATGGCCTCAGTACATCAGCGCCTCAGCGCCGTCTTTCTCGGACGATAAGACGATCTGAATGGCCTTCCTCTGCGACTAGTCCTGCCATGTCATCACCCCCGGTCGACGACCCTCCACAGTCGCCGGACCCTCTCGACAATATCTTACTCCCCGTCACTCGTTCTATATTTATTCATCAACGCTCCGGAAGCATACCGAGCCCTATTCGAGTGGTTCGTGAACCTGCGTTTTCTCTGGGCATACCAGTAGACGAAGGAGATCAAACCAACGAAAGCAGCACTCCTTCCACTGGATCTGGCAGGCACCAGCAAACATTCCCTGAGACTCCCAGACTGTTCAGCCCCATGTGGACCCCAGATACAGCTTCAGCACCCCCTGTTCCAGCAGTCCCTCCGAGCCCACTACCTCCACAGACTAGGGTGGTCTCTGCGAATGTGGTGTCATCATCGGCGCAAACTCCTCGCGCTGAGCAGTCATCGTCGAGCTGGGCGACGACTGCACCTGCTACGGTGTCGGACGTCGGTCATAGATCCCGGACAGCAACTGCATTAACACCTACACCTACAAAAGAGTCACCGCCGGTAACTCCCCATGCGCAGATCGTTACTATCACTGGCTCAGAGATGGACGTTGACCCAGTAGCCGTCCAGACTCCTTTGCCTCTGTCACCACTTCCTTTGTCGCGTCAGCCCTCACCTGTTCCTCCAGGTCCCGTTTTCTCGACACCGTCACCAGTGGTAACACAGGCTGAGGGACCTTCCAAGTCTGCTTCAGGCACGGGCACATCTGAGGTGAACGATGTAGGGAGTGGCCTTCTTGAGGTGCCTCTTCCGCCCACGTCATCTCGGGTAGATATCACTCCTTCATCGCCCGGATCACCTGTATCTTCCCATCGACGTGCTCCTCCCGGCCCTTTACCTCGACGTCCCAGAACTCCACTAGAAGAGCCATCTCTCACTATATTAACTCCGACATTCATGCCTCCCCCCTCATACCAGGCTGCAGTGAATGATACACCGTTGAGGGAGTCATCAGTGCCCGAATACCACCTGTCCCAGACCTCGCAGAACAGTCCACCTGCGGGTAGTCGTAGGTCTGCGAGGCCCCGGCCACCACTGCCTATAGGACCGCGCAGACCCAGTCAGCCTGGTGTTCATCCGTTCCCAACCCTAGCAGCAACCGGTCGCGAGCGTAACGGGTCTGTATCATCTCTAGCGAGCAACGCGTTTCCTTACAGACCTAGTACTCCGTTATCCTCGCCTCTCAGATTTCAGACAGTGCCCGTCCGATTTCGTGGCTACACTATTGATATGGCGAAGTGGACGTTTACTTCGCAGCAGCTCCAGGCCATAGTCTCAAGGGCAATTGTGCATTCCAGTCACGCTTCATCGATCCGGATTTTATCGCTCGACGTGCTTGACTCTGAGCTGCCGGAAGAGGTGAGAAGGCTGGAGAATCTGAGCGGGGATCTAAAGACGAGATACAAGCTTTTGGCACGGAAACGGGCGGCCCTTCTGGGTATGTTTTTCGTGAGTCAAAGCGACCCCAATGGAGCAATGGATTATTCTCCCCGTCAAAGGTCGTTTGAAGATCTCACAGAGACGTGCACTTCTTTGGACCAGGTCGTTGAGGAGCTGCACATGGTGAACGATCAAATCTACCAGTTGAAGCGATTGATGGATGTGCACTCTAGCAGTGCTCTCGCTATGGCGTTGCGGAAGCTGAATGCAAGTTGGGCAAAGAAGGCAGCTGAGGTAGAGTCCCTCAAAACCCGTGTCGCTGCATTGGAAGCCGAGCGAGACGAAGCGTGGAAGCAGGCTGAGGACGTTGCCCATGACTTTGATGATCTACAGAACCGTTTAAACGAAAATCATGATGCGGGCAGACAAACTCCGTCTTCAGCGATGTCTGCAAGCCGGCGATCCAGCCGCGTCTTGGTGGCGCGCAAGGCTAGTCTGAGGGCGTCTAAAGCGGGTTTGCGTCCATCAAGTGCTCGAAGAAGTGTGCGCCTCTCCACTGGCAGTTCTCAGAGGGCGAGCTCTGTGCCCGTGCTGTCTGCAGCAAGGTCGACGTTTTCTTCGGATGACGTTCCTCCCGTGCCCCCAATTCCACCTCGTCGTCCTGGCATTGACACTTCAGGTTTGGCTAGTCGTAGCTCGATGGGTAAGTGATGTTCTGTTGTAGTTGAATGGCCCTTGAGTTGACAATTATTAGGTGTCTCATCAGGGGCCGTCACAGCATTGTCAGCTGAGCGGGCTATGGTGGAGGCCCAGCTGTGCGACATGTTGGGTATCACCGTTGGCGATTTGGACAATCGGGCGTCGCGGCGACTGTCTCTGACTGGTCTAGAAGGAAGTGCAAGGGCGTCATCGGCGTCTCCCTTGCAGCGTAGAGTTTCTTTGCCTGCTAATCCTACTGATTTGGGTAAATTTTATGACGCTATGACAAGCGATGTAAGTCGATCGTGCTCCTTTACACTGGCAAGCTCGATTCTGATGTTGTTATTTTACCGCCTTAGTCCAGTTGGTGAACGTATTTATTGTGCACCTATCTATGTCCAACTCATTTGTTCGTCACTTCTCCATCCTTACATCCTGTATCACTACTGCAAGTCGCCCGCTCGTTCGTCTGTCTCCACTCATTACACATGTTCCATTCTTTCCAGCCTCGATTAATTAAGAGCACGTAGTCGTTACATATAGCAGGCAAATACACCACAAGATATACCATACACAACAGCCAGACTGCACAAATATAAAAGAATAAATACTTCAGTGACGAATTCTCTTCCTCTTGATCTGTATCTCGCCTTCCACCGTAGGCGCACGCGCGGCCGAAATATCCTGGCCTCCTTCTGATACCAATCCCGAGCTCAGCCCTGAGGCTACACTTTCTGTATCTTCTGAACGCGCTCTCTTCTGCAACTGTTTGGGCGTTGCATGTCCATTGGTCAGAGAAGAGTATTTGGGTGACGTTGGGGAGGCCAGCCGTGGTGGTTGGACTTCTACCTGAACTGACGCTCCACGTTCAGCTTGAGTCTGCCGGGTGCTGACGTTTGGAGCTTCGTTTTCCGAGGGATATTCAGTGAGTTCTGATTCCTCGTTACTTAGTTCACCCGCGGTAGCCCTAGTCACACGTCGAGGACGAGAACGAGGCTTAACCGGCGCGATGTCTCTTTCAACGAGTCCCGCTACTTCATGCTCTTCTTCATCACTACTGGCGAATTCGTTGCTCTTAGCGGCCTTCTTCCTCCTAGGCTTGTTTGTCGCAGCTTCAGGGATGTGAGTTTGGTGAATGCGGACAGAAGTAGGATTCAATGGACACCCACTTTTCTCTTTAGAAACAGCGTTTCCGAGGCGCTTCTCGTAAAAGCGTTGAGGCTCCCAGGGCTTCGACGTTGCCGATGGTTGGACTTTTGCTTGGGCAAGGACTTGTTCCATATGCGCTTTGCTATTCCGAAGCAAGGTCAGTTACGAAACATCTAGCATGACCAATAGAGGCTTACATGCGTAGGGCATCTTTGCTATCAACCACGCCTAGAAGAGGAACCAGGACTTTAAAGAACAGCAAGGCTGTATTTCGCCCTCTCTTGTTTCCGTTGTTTTCATAGGCAGCCAATCGCTTCCCTATCCAGGTCAAAGAACTGATGTGGATTTCATTGACGAATTTGGGGTCTAATCGACGGACGATAGCCAGCTGTGCACCTCTCATCATAAAACATGAAGAGAGCAACTTGGCTAGGGCCACCGAGTGTTCCTCCGTGTTCTCGACACCGTCTAGAAGTAGGGAGAATGACTGCAGCACATCAACACGACGTAACGTGATTTAACGAAGAACGCTCACTTCCTCAATTGCGCGGGTAGCTATGTCAACCACCGTCTGCCCATTGCCGTTGAAGAGACCCTCTTCACGGACAATGTCGGCGATGACCTTACAGCAAGCATCGAAGGAGGGACCGAGGCGACTGAAGTGTGCAAGCATAATACCAGCATGACGAACATCAATTGCACCAGTTCGAATGGCGCGAAGGAATGTCGTGATTGTCCCGATGAAAAGATACTCGCGCTCGAGTTGCGAACGCGAAGTCGGTCTCGGCTCTGAAGGACAGAGATCAGTCAACGACGACAGAACTATGTGAGTATCGTGCACCTTCGCCCTTAGCATCCTTCCGCGGCTTGGTGTTGTTCTTACTCGATTCAGCGTTGTCTTCCCCTTCTGATTCGGCTGAGTTGTCGTCTACCAAATTTTCTTCACGGGAAACAGAGCCTATTACTTCTTCTGCGTATCGCTCGATCTCAGCCTCTATGAATCCTGCACAGCGGTACTGAGCTTCATCATCCAGCGTGAGTGATAGGGAGGCAGTCGACAACTCGGTTCCATCGGTCGCAACGGTCTGAATAGGGCAGAATAGAATATGCAGGTTCATGAGGTTTTGGAATGCCTGTAATAATTATAAATAAGGACGTTCGCCCAGAGCAACTTGGTGGACTCACAGCTCGTTTTACACCGTCTTGGGTGTTTGACTGAGTACCGACGGCATACTCAAGCAGCTTTTCTAGAAGAGAGTCACGCTGTTCTCGGACAGCCTCACGGTATCTTTCCTCTTCTTCTGTAGGCTCAACCGCCGCGGTCAGCCCCTTTGCTTTCCAGACGATGTGCAGTGTGAGGAGTTGAATAGCCTGCTCGACCATCTGTTGCAGAGCATGTGTTAGGCAACGTGTCGTTCAGATCTGCAACTACGACTAACCACTTCTTCCTCCTTGTAACCCAGACGCCCTCGATCCAGTAAGGCGTTGATGATGTCCCATGCGCTACTCTGTTTGCCGCCTTCGTCTTCCTCCATCCAGGCAGTCATATTGCGCATACCAGCAAATGCAGCCAAGCGCGAGCATGTAGCGGCCAGGGACAATATCTCGTCTTCACTGAACGACGCAACTTCGAGCTCATCACGTCCGCCGACGATTTCGCGCAGAGAAGATGACAATTCATCTTCTAGTTCAAGTATCTTCGTATTGTTGGTGTTCGAAAGACTTGTAGCATCGAGGAGGTGACGAATCGTTGAAACTGCGGGCGACAGGACCGTTGGAGACGAATGGGATAGGAATTGCTTCGTGGTGTCGTCCCATAGACTGGCATACGCCTACAGAAACCTTGAGCGAAACAATTGGCTTCCAAATCGTCACACCTACCGCAATCATTCTCATCTCAAGATACATATCCAGATTCATCAGTTGGGGGATGATGAGGACTTCAGCTATGCGTCTTTCATCCGTTTGGTGCTTAACGAAAAGTCTCGGCAAGGCCTTCATCAGGGCACGTGTGATGTCGGACACGACTATCTCCTCTTCGCCCTGCATATTATTGAAGTCAGATTTACAGGAATACACACATAAGAATGAGCCCACCTTCTTTGAGTTAGCAGCACCGGATCTCGTTCTACGGATGGCCGCGACAAGAACCTCGAGGAGGACGCCTTCTTCAACTTCCTCTAATCGCCAAGCCTCATCAACAACAGAATCTTCAGAAGTATCTTCTCCCTTCTTCCTCTTGCTGCGGTTATTCGAGGACTGCGTCTCAGTCGCACTGTGATCGAGGAGCAAGACATCTAACAATGTCTCCCAGTCCCTCACAGAGTCAATCTCCTCCCAAAGAGCTTCGACCGCAAGAGAAGTGCGGCCTTTCTGCTGTGCACTCAACAGCGACGCCATCTCTTTCAACCTTGGAGGCTTGGATCCACCCTCTCCTGAGTTAACACTCCGCTCTTCGTCATCTTCATTGACGCTACCCTGAGCCCGCTTATCGAGTGCTCTGCCCCACTTCACAAGGAGCATACTCAAAGCCTTTATCCCAGCCTTGTCCTTGTCGCTCTGGCTCACCTTGCTCCTGCCCACGAGCCGCTCATCTAGAGTTTCTTGCCATACGTTCGCGACAAAGCCGCTCACAGCTTTCCTGACCTTGGCCTCCTCGTCATAGACCAGAAGGCACAGCTCCTCTCGCTGCTCGTCCTCCAGCAGCGCGTGCCCGTCGATCGCCTGCAGGACTTGGATGACAGCGACTCGTACAGCCAGCTCAGTGTCCCCGGTGGCCATTTCGACGAGCCGGGGCTTGAACCGATCGGTGAAGTGGTGCATTGATCCGATATAGTCTGCCTTCTCGTATGCACCGACGAGAGACCGCACGGCTTCCAGGCGGACTTGTGTGTTTGAATCGGACAAGACCCAGCCAACATAGCGAAGGTACGAGCCGTCCAGGAAGTGGCTGGGATACTTCTTGAACCAATGTCCCATGGACCGGACGCATTCAGCCCGGATTGTGGGATCCAAGTCGCGATACCGGTGCACGAAGACGCTGTAAGAAGATGTTTCATGTTACGCATCACAGACCAAGCATAAACACTCACCCGTCGACGAACTCCTTCAGAAACTCCGCGACCTTCGAGCGCCTTTCCCTGATCTCCTTCGCCTTAATATCCAGCTCCTTCTCTCGACCCTCTGGACCCTTGCCTTTATTCCCAGCAGCCTTGCGCTTCCGTTCGCCCTCCTTCTGCCGACTAACGACCTCCGCCTCCTTCTCCACCTTCGCCGCTACATCGCAGAGGGCCGTCTCCATCTCGAGCGCAATCACAGTCGCTGTGTGCCGGAAGCTCCGCAGCTGGGACGAGGACATTGCGATGATCCACGTCTGTAGTGTCGACATAAGGTCGGTCGTGTACAGGAGACGCAGTTCTGCAGAAGAGGAGGTGAGACGATCGATGAATTCGGAGAGGGAGTTGCGGAAACGCTTGAATATAGGAAGTTTGGAGGATAGGGGGTATACGTGGGTATCATCCTGCGAGACAGGCTTGAGTTAGCTTGCAATATCGCTACTTCTCCGACGCACCTTCTTCAGGCCCTCTGTAAAGTCGTCGAGAGCATCAACTACTCCATCGTAGTCCATCACCTGGTCCGAGTCTACCGAGTCATTACAACCACATGCTCGGAACACGCAGTTGATGAGTTCAGCCTGCGCAAGGGCAGGTGATTGGGACAAAGACTCCAAAAAGTCCTCCACAGTCGATTGCAAGGCGGTAGATGGATTGACGATAGCATCTATGCGTGGGGAACGATCATCATTGCCGAGAACGAAGGCCGAGCGGAGTACGCACTGAATAGAGAGTTGTCGCCCGAGATCTTCGTGTCCTCAGCCAATTTTGTAACATCAAATGTCCCATTCGCCCCCACAGGTTTCCTGCCTCGACGACCGGTACCCTTGCCCGCTACTTTGGCTACACGAGGTTTCTTGGCCGGTGGAGGGGCTCCTTCAGGAGCTTTCCCTCTCCCCTTCTTGCCACTCGTGCCAGAGGTCTTCCGCTTCGGTTTAGGCGCACGATGGCTCTCTTCCTCCTCATTATCGCCCTCCTGCCCGTCTTCGGGGTCGGTCACCTCTTCAGCATCATCCCCTTCAGTATCAGTGTCTTGCCGTTTCCGTTTAGCATCTTCTACAGAAGAGATGAGTATCTCGACTTCAAGACTGGTCACCGACATACGAGAACCGTATTTCTCAACTGTCTTTCGCTCTCTCTGCGAGCGCCGTGGCGCTGAGCCTTCCGCGTCCGACATGCCGTGGTGGTTCATCGCTGGGAACGCGACCGCGACGCGTTGTGTGACACAGCGCGCTTGCCGGAAACGAGTGCCGAGCGAATCGTGGCAAAGACATGCCAAATAAGGCTGAATAGATATGTTTTAAAATATATTTTGGAAGCGAGCGCTCCTTACTATGGGCGTGTCTTACTAGTATCAAAATGATTCGAATTTTCCGTCCAGCGGAAACAAGTCAATGTGTCTAGTGGTCTTGTTCAAGATCCATGTTGTATACTGTCATTTCCAATTACTGACTTTGAGTAAAACTATAGAGATTCGAAAAAGCGCATCGAAGAGCCACACATGTACGCTAATAGTCAAGAGACAACTTTCTCCTCCCGATTCTCATCGCTTCTCCATTTTATGCTGTGTTTTATGGTGAGCCCACCGCATCGTAAAGCTCCCGATACAGGTCGTTGCTTGTGGCCCTGCTGGTTCGCCACGAAGCGGGTCACAAGACTAGTCGGTCCGCAAATCTAATTGTGCTCCACTGCCATCGAGGTGATGGCAGTGGGACACATATAGACACCGCCGGTTTAATTCAGCTGCCCGTAGGGATCGACACAACATGACCTCGTGACATTCTCAGGAAGTCCGGATCACGGGCATCCTTTCAGCTAATGCGGGGTAGGTATCGGTCTCAGCGTTCTTTATGCCCATGGCGAGGTCCGTGCTCAAGCATAATCTTGCTGCTTTCCACTTCCAGTGATGCATGAAAGCTCGAATGCTGCAGACATGCCGGTCTTCACGGCGGAGAAGAGCATGACAAGAAGAGTACTTCGCAAGTTTGACATTTACATTTTACCCCCACTTGCTCTGGTATGTTTCATACGACCTTTTTGCGTGATGGAGAAAACGTCTCAAGTGGAGCATAGCTATGGCTTGCCAATTTCCTAGACAGGTCAAACATCGGGAACGCAAGGTATCGTCACATACTCTTAAGCATATATCGCATAAAGCCCTATTCATAACTAGGATTGCTGGGCTCGAACGAGACACACACCTGCGGGGAAATCAATTCAATGTTGCTTTGACCGGCGCGTGATGTTTATTAATGTGGACGCTTTCCAGCTGATTTGCAATCGCATCAGTTTTCTATGCATCGTACGTTAGCAACCTACACGGGCTCTGTGCTTACACTGTCTGTGATAAGATACATTATAGTTGAGCTTCGTCAGTGTTCACTCTCACCAATCGGACCGACGCCTCTAATCATGCCATAGCGTCCAATTGGGTCATTAAAAAGGTTAAACCCAATCGATGGTTGCCTATCTTGATATGTACCTGGGGAGCCGTTACAACTCTCAGCGGGCTCGTGCAGAATTTTGCAGGGCTTACGGCTGTTCGTGTTATTCTAGGTTTCTGTGAAGGTGGTCTTCTACCAGGAATGGTATGTCTTTTTCGGAATCGCCCCTGCAATCCGCTATGACACAATATAGATACTGTACTTGAGTATGATCTACAGACGACATGAGTTGCAGCTTAGGCGAGTTTCGTTCTGGTTCCGCATTTTTCACTACTCTCATGTCGATAAAATAGGGTCGGTATATTCTATGCATCGGGTAGGTCGATTCGCGCCCATGCTCATTTCCCTTTATGAATCATGATCTGATTTGTGTAGCTTCACTGTCTGGTGCGTTTGGGGGCCTTCTTGCGACCGCCATCATCAAAATGGATGGCATCGCTGGGCTAGCCGGCTGGAGATGGATCTTCATCCTCGAAGGGATTGGTTCTATACTTTGCGGCGTGGTCGCCGCCATCTTCCTACCTGCCGACATTCAGTCTGCCGGGTTCCTGACAGATGAGGAGAAACGATTTGCTCGTATGTTCTGATATATGACTTGTTTCGCTCCCTGCCAATCCTGCGAATGTAGTAAACCGATTCAGAAGGTCAGACGTCACTGTGGCAAGTATACCCCTCCCAGAGCCTAGTCCAGACGTCGAGAAGAAGGGTGTGGAGGTCGTGAATATGGATGAAGAGCAACCGAAGGAAGTTACTGTCTTCCAAGAGGACGAGCAGTTTGAGTGGGGAGAGGTTATTCGTGGTATGCCTACTTATCTACTCTTGGAGACGTCATATTTCTACGTCCGTTTTCACCAACAGGGATCAAGGATGTCCAAGTTTGGCTCACCGCTTTCGCATACTTTGGCTTGATAGTTGGCTTGTACTCGTACTCTTTATTCCTGTTCGTCGCGCTTGATCCAAGGGTCAGATGATGGTATCTAACTTCTGTAGTCCGACTATTATTGCGGGTCTTGGGTATGAGGGTTATCAGGCACAATTGCACACAGGTACGTCTATTTCAGCCGATATTACCGTTCCAATCCACTGAAATGATCGCAATAGTTCCTCCATATGTACCTGCTGCAGTTCTGACAGGTATGGTCCTTCGTAAGACAGAAGGGCATCCGTTGATTTTTGGCAGTTGTTGTTGCGTATCTTAGCGATCGCTTTATGTGGCGCGGTCCCCTCATATTGATATGTCTGCCCGTGACCATCATCGGTAAGAATCAAACAAAGCAATCCAAATTACTGCCTTGACAATATACGCAGGATATATTGTTGCGATCTCAGCTCAGACTAACCAGGGTCGCTATGCAGCTGTGTTCTTAATGGCAACTGGAGTGTGAGCATCAGCTACAAAGACGCATAATCAACTCATCTCACTTTCCTTTCAGATACCCATCTGGACCTTGCATTCTGTCCATTCTCCCAAACAACAGCAGTGGACATTACAAGAAGGCGACGGCGACGGCTTTGCAGCTTGCTGTAGCAAATACGGGGTACATTTGTTTCTCTATATCATTTTTTTCTGTTGATGGACTTTCACTAGGGGCTTCATTGCAACATTTGCGTATACTGCAGGTGGGTGGATATTATTACGTCGACAAGGTTTCGGCTCTAAGCCATATGACAACAGATCAGGCACCTCGATACGTCCGCGGACATAGTATCGCCCTGGCATTCGCCTGTCTTGCATGGATCCTCGTCGCAGCCAACGTGTAATGTTGTTATTAGTCATCAGGTCGACCATCATCTAATCGGTCTATGCCAGAACCTATTGCGCGCTAGAGAACAGGGCTCGACGCACGGGACGAAGACAGGCAAACATCGATCGGTACAAAGAGTTACGGGAATCCGGGAAGACAAAAGCTCCTATTGGTGACAGACATCCTGATTTCCTTTTCACGCTTTGAGCCGAAGTCATCAGGTATTTGTCCGGTTAATTAATACCTGTGGGGCCAAAGATGAATGATGAAGACAGCTGAAATAGCTATTGCTGAAACATGACCTAGGGAACGACTAGTCTAAACCTCCAAAGCGAACGTCGGCATTGTCTTCCAGCCACTTCATCCATCTCTTGAGGAAAGAGCCGCCATGCTGGACTGTGGATGAGTCGCCCACGATGCACTGTAAAACGTCAACACTGTATTTCTACGAGTGAGTTACGCAAACCCTACCAAATGTCGTCTCGCTCTCGTCATCGCGACTGGCCAATCAATTCGTCCACATTCATGTTGATGCTACTGGAGAACCTACTCACCATTAAGTCTTCGCTTATCCTTCAGGAATCCCACCTCTCGCTATTGCAATACGTATTGTATCATAGAATCGTACCAACGGCTCAAGGGTCTGCTTACCTTGTCGTTGCTTCTGACTAGGCTGATCACGACCGCTTCCTTTTCACGGCCCTGCATACCATCGACAGTCCCGATTTCGAGTTCGGCGCCGTATGTGGCACGAAGAAGACTCGTCAGCAAAGTTACTTGCGCTTGATATCTGATGTAAGTGGTTAGCGTCGTGAATGGGCGGCTGAGGTACACCGTACGGGGTGATAACTGCGATCTGCAACGGCAAGACCCCAGCTTCAATCTGCAGAGCAGTTCACGACCATCAGTCTGTAAAGCCGGGAGCATCCGCACCAGTTTCTCCACCCATCGTTTCACCACTTCAGCTTCGTTCTCATTACATCTACTTCCCTCATCCCCATCACCTTCCAGTCTCTCGAAGTACTCACATCCTGCAGTGTCGAAGAATACGACAGGCGTTCCGAGCACTTCCTTTTCATCCTCTTCGTTAACGGTGTTCGTGTTTGGGAGGTCCTTGAGGAGGTGCGAGGCGACTGAAGGGTGTGACTTCAACCTCGCTAAGTACATGACTTTCGACGGGAATTGTGCGATTTGTTCGTGCATTCTGGATAACGCCATTTGGACAGTGACTTCAGTACAGCGTGCACGACTTACCTGTATTGAACGTCGAGCATGCGTTTGATTCCAGGTCCATACATTTTCTCCAATCTGTCAAAGAGGGTGGTCTCAAGGGATCTTGGAGGGCGTAGGCCCTTCAATGACTTGATCTTCGATTTCGTGACCGTTTTCGGTGCTGGCATGTCCTGCTTCTCATTCCCATCTTCCGCATCTGAGTCTGGGTCCTCCGATTGTGAACTTTCTGATGATTGCTCGCCATCGTCTGCTACCGGCTGAGGCGGTTCAATGACATCCTTGGTCTGACTAGTTTTCTTCTCCTTCGCAGACTTCTCAGACGGCTTTGGCGCGTTAGCTTTTCCATTGCCGGGTTTCTTGGCATCTTTCGCTCTGTTCTTTGATTTCTTGCCGCCCACAGAAAGAATAGTCGGAGGTAATTGCATGGGGTCTCCAGCTAGTATCAACTTCTTCGCCTTGAATATAGGAATCCAGCAGACCTGAAGACAATATAACACGTAAGTCAACCAAACGTGCATACGTAGGTAAAGTGGCGAAATTGGTGATAATCACCGCTTCCATAGCTTGTGTCGCCTCGTCAATGATGAGAACGTCGAAATCGTGCTTGTACAGCTGTCTGCTCCCAGCCGAGTGGCACGTGGCTAGAACGATCTGCGTACGCGAAGTGAGGCATCTATCATCTGCAAAGGATGGTGAATGACACGTGTGCGTACCTGCGACTCCGCGAGGACAGTTTCGACCACTCCTCCTTCTCGCTGCCGATATCTAGCCAACTGTAATCAAGTAGCGTGATATAGACTGTTGCAGAGATAACTTACTCTTTCCGCAAGGCTTTCACCTCCTCCCACACCTTCTTCCTTTCTGCGCCCCTAGGTGCCTTCCCCTTCGCGCCTTTCCCTTTACCTGACAGAACATCCAACGCAGCTTCGAGCTCGTTCTTCACATCTTTCGCTAGCGCCGCCTACACAGTCAATTAGCGTCAAGCACATCATTATCCCGCTGGCACCATACTAGCGTACCTGCTCGCTCCTACCGGTCTTGGCATCTAGAGTGGCGTCCAGAACGCCCTCGTGCGCCATCACCCTTGCAGGGTGGCCAATCCGCGTGATCTTCAGCTTTTCCTTTTCACCTTTCTCGCCGATGGAAGGAAGCGCGACGAGACGCTCAACGATGTTGTCCACAGAAAGGTTGGACGCGCCGCAGACGAGAAGGCGGAGCGGTTTCGGGTTAGCCGTGGATGTCGCTGTTAGTTGGCGAATGATTTCTATCAGGGTATGCGTCTTTCCAGTGCCTGTGTGAGCGTCAGACTGAAGTAGGAAAGAAGCGAAATGGGACGGGACTGGTGGCGCACCAGGAGGCCCGTGGATACAAGCTACTTCCGGAGCAGCCAAAGCGAACTTTACCGACTCCTTTTGGCTATCGTTCAGTGTGTTATCGAAAAATGTAATGTCCTTGAGTGGCTGGGGTTTCGTGGGCTGGCTGATCCCCATCAGGACTTCGACCAGTTTCGTCATTTTGGGCCATGCAGGTGGGTTACCCTATTGTATGTAAGTAGTACTGAGGTTAATAGGCTAGTGGAGCACGGACACCGGTCGTCGATGGAACAACGAGCTTCGCGAGCTGATCAAGGGCTTTTTCCATTCTGGAGATAATATTGAACATCTGGCAGGTGAGTGTGGCAGTAATCAAGATGGACGTACCTGTCATATGTAACACTGTTTGCGAGCTTGACGATGCGGCATCTATCAGGAAGATCGAGGTCCTCCGACTGTGAGTCTGACGGGTCGACCGCTATCACGATGCGAGTATCCGTGACCTGCGACTACATTAGTTAAGAGGCTTCACCATGGTCTTCGAAGCTAATGACTTTGTACACGACGCCTTCTATTGACTTTGAGTTCTTCACATCGTTCATGCCGGGCTTTTTGCTTTTCGTAGATTTTTTGGAACTGTTGTTGGAAGCATTGTCTTCTATTCCAGCAAGATCTCCGGGTCTATGTTGCATTCTTAGTATACAGAGGAACAAATATCAGTTCATTCCAGACCTGAGTGAATGCGGCGGAAAGATGGGTGTCGTATGATAGGCGGTAGGCCGCTCAAGTTCCACCAGACTGCAATCTCCCAATTGGCATCAGGCTTCTCCGCAAGTCAGACTTTGAGTTCACAGTCCTGTGCTCACGTTTTCCCGCCCAGGCCTATGTTGATGTTTGCGATCCCTAAGCCTCCTAATGAAAGGCCTTTCTGTTCAAGAAGCTTCGGAGGGCAGTTGGACAAGAGAAGGTATGTGCGCTCAATTTCCGCTTCGCGTTCTTTCGTAAGTAGATGTTTGTGACGCTGAATAAAAGATGAAAGCTCGGACTCGGAAGACATGATACTTATGCAGTTGGAATTTGGAACTGGAACAGTGGAAATGCAATCAAGTGCGGGCGCTTAACTCGAAATTTAGATCTCAGATCTTAAGAGCCAACACGTGCCGTTTCAGTCACAGCGGTTCCGATCTCCCGACTTAGGCCTTCATATATATCCGTGACCACTCTGCAATGTTCGTGGAGTGTATCGCAGACCTACATAGTGTCAACCATAGTAGCATGACATATAATGTACAGGATTCAGAAGGAATATGTATTAGTATTATTTCGGGCGTGTGAGGTATCTCTTTTCGGGTGAGTGAAGAGGAACCTCCGGATGCTTGAAATGACAGTGCAGGAGCCTCGTATAAGATATTGTCACTGTCAATATGTATGGGGAGTATGGCTTTCGTGCTCGATGGCCCGATTGAATTTATCTGTTTGCGCAGCCAGCGGCAGCCTGTCAATGTAGTACTTGGGTTCATCAATCGGTGCGAGTGTCACCATGTCCAGAAAAAGGTTCAATGTCTTGAAGGACTTGTTTCAGATGTCTTTCAATACTGTCTCCAGCATTTGATGTATTTTTCCCGATAATGACCGCTCCTGTTCACCAAGGATGATTGCCCTGTGCCCAGCAGCCACATAGGCCGAGAGCCGGGCAGCGCTTCCGTGAATATGTACGGTGATAGTCAGCTGGCCACCACAGAGTGTCCTGGGCGGATGTATTTCGATAAGCGCCACCTGCTTGCAGTGGATAGCGAGGGGAAAGGAAAAGGATGCAATGTAGACATCTAATTCGGAGGAAACTTTGTAATGCGAAAGAGAATCAGCATGCTTTGCAAACATAACATATCAAAGTCTACCTCAGTCGAAACAGTCAGCCCGAGCCTTCCATCGACTGTAGAAGGTACTACGAATGGAGACTTCGATGGATATGGCGGATTTCGAGTTCGGGGGATGGGTCCGTGGATGATGAAGCATCATATGTACGTGGTGGGTATGCGTTCGAGACGGATGTAGTGGAGATGTGCAGATCTATCCAGCCGTGCGCGCACCGGCGCCCCCGAGTCCCGTAAAATGATCAGGGTCCTTGTCCGAACGGCCTTGCCAGCCGACAGACACTGTGAAACTGTGTCCGATTCTGTGCGGCAAGACGCTGTTCAGAGTCGATGTAACTATTTATCACTTTATTCTGGCGAGAAGACTTTGTGTGCACTCGGAAAAGGTCATTGCTGCTGGGGGTCCCGGGTGCATAAACATCACCGCAGCACAAATAGCAAGCAAGTTGGCGCCGCTCAGATACGCACACGCGTGATTTAGCGAGGGGAGTAAACAGGAGAAACATCGGGTAAACGTACAGTCTTCATCATCTTCCTACATCGTCATGCCTTCTTCGATCGGCTGGTCAAGGCAATCTGATTCCAATGTATAGCACAGGAGGAGACTTTAGGGACTAATTAAGGGCAAGATTACCCGCACCTTTCGGCCGCTTATTGATCGCTAGGCTCTTAAAAAAAGAGTAGGAGTAGCCACTGTGGCTGACGAGCATTCCGAGGCGAAATAGAAAATTGCGAAGATTCTAGCGTTCGTTACCGCACGACGCGTTGTCCGTCCTTCAATATGCGCTTCATCGGCTCAAGTGCCACACTTTTCGAGTAGTAGGGCATAGATCTGTATGTCAGTACGTACCGCGAAGAAATGAGCAACCAGCTCCACCTTCGGTCGACAGTCAGTATGGCCAGATGCGAATGCGGCCTTGCGTTAATGGAGATCTTCATCCTCAGCGGTTGATTTCATATTTCATAGGGAACTCCGTCACCCATTGAGAAATCATGATCCACATCGATGACCGTGGTGTGGCTTAACTTGCCTGGCGTCTTGCGTCACCGTCCCTACATTAGACTCGGAGAATTTCGTCCAGGCTACCAGGAGACTAATTTTGTTGCGGATGTTTCGTCTCTCTTGCGAAGATCTGCAGACTCGGTCGGAGACTAGCATCGTAAGGCTGTATTAGAGTTCGGAAGGAATCGATGAGACCGAGAGATCTACCTGTCGGCGTCAGCACTTTAGTCTTTGGCTAACTCCGAGAAGTGTACGGGGTGCGACTAGGTCTATAGGCCTCGCAATGGAAGGTAGATTACCGAATCAAGTATCCTGTGCACTATCGTACGCCATAATATTAAATTATTCCTCTTTGGAATCGATCCTGAGAGAAAGTTTCGACAATATCCTTACATTTCATACATAATGTTTCGCAAGGGCTCTGTAGTTACTAATTACTAGGGTACGGAGACAGCATTATGGAAGCTGCCCAAAGCAGAATGTGCTTACTTGATTAGTGTGACTGTCTCACCCGGCTTTCATCGCGACTGCGCCGCCACCAGTGTTCTCTGGATATCTCTCATTCGTCGGAGCGTTCCCTGCCGTCACACTGTGCGCTGAGGACAAATGAAGGATGGTGCAAAGCTATCACTAGGTCTATACTCGCCAATGTCGATGTCTATCTGGTTTGCGCTAACCTGGGCGCTTCTCCTCTCCTGGTCGTCCGACAGCTATCACGCTCTTGCGGCCCCTTCAGTTGGCCTAGTTCGCAGGGGCGGAGGTGGTACTCGTTCCTCGACATGGGTGAGTGCTTTGTTTCAACGACGAAGTGGAGAAGTGCATCGTGTATAAGCCTCTTCTGACCGCCGAGATGTCTCATTAGGTCCCTATCGTCGTTGTACTTGTTGCTGTAGCTGCTCTCGTCGTGTACGTCGGATCACGGCGGCGTCAGCTCAGGAACCTTGCAGAAAGAGCTGCCCCGCTTGCGAGGTCTGCAAGAGCTCGTGCGTCTGGTAGACGAACGTCGCAAGTTCGCGAAGTCACCGCTGAGCAGCTGACGGGAGTGAGACCTGCAGCCTATACAGGTCAGAATCAGCAAACCGGTAATGGCGTGACGCCAGCTACAAACACACGGAATACGGCCAGGAGGGGAAGGAGACCAGGGAGGACACCTAGTCAAATGTCCACAAGATCTCTTCCTGTCTATATGAAGGAACCTGGCGAGAACGAGCTGGTCATATATCAGTGAGTGGTGCCAAATATTATCCTATGGACTTGGTAGTTAACATGTAAGTTCCGCAGGGGTGATCCCGACATGGAGGACGCGCCTCCTATTGACGACCCTGAAGATCGGATCACAGCTGCACGGATAGCTATTCACCCCACGCAGTCGGAAACGCCTCTTTTACGATCAGAATCTAACGACTCTTCTAACAATCATCTCCTTTCCCCCAATCTAGAGGGTATGGTCGTCAGAGCCAGTCTGGAGACCATTGATGATTCAATGGAGAACGACTTGCAACCCCAACAGACTATTGATATATCTGATTTACCGCCAAATTACACCATTACAGCTGAAGAACAATCTCCAGAACCGGATGCCTCCAATGCTGCTACCGTTGGACGAAGCCCTGGTGGACCGGCACGTGACATTCGGTCACACGAGCCAGCAACTGCTAGACGGCGTGCTGGGTTGCGAACTCTGTTGAACGCGATGAGCCATCCCGTTTCACGGATCCAGAACACTACTTCTGCTTCAACGCCCTCGGCTCCTACTACTGGCGATCAGCCCCGAAGCTCACACGGGCACAACCGCGACAATTCACTTCAGTCCGTAGAGACATCCGGGTCTGGAAGTACGCACTCGCACTTGAATTCGAACGAGGGCACACGCGCGAACAGACGTCCGACCCATCGAGCAAATCAGTCAAGCAACGGCTCTATATTAGGATTGACGTCTTCTGCATTCCGCACTCTCTCTCGGCAGCGCTCCACAAACACCCTGAACTCAGCGCACCTTAACTCCCCTTCGACCATTTCCCTCCACTCCATATCCGCGCCCCTCAGTCACACTTTGACAAGAACAGAAATCGTTTATCCCAGGTCTGGTCCTACGCCAGAACAAATTAAGTTGATCTCGTCGCGCGAATCGCTTGGACGCTTTGGCGTGCCCTACGGCCCCGATGCGATTGCGTATGCGGCTTCTTCGTCGCGGCTGAATCTGTCCCTCCCACCGCCGGACTTTGACTCGTCGATCGCCGAGGGCGCGCGCCCTCAAACGGGCCGCTCGAGCGAATCATCCGGGGAACAAGAACAGGCAAGACCCTCCACGCCCCCGCCGCAACCGCACGGACATTCGCCTGAGAGCACGACGAGTTTAGAACCGAGCCCTGAAGAACCCGCGGAATCGACCGCGCCGGTGACGAATACCGAGGAACCCAAAGCACCTGTACCGGCAAGGACTGAGGAGAAGGCTGAGGAGGGCAACAAGGAAATCGCCTCGCCAACTTCGCCCGAACCGGATATACCTCGGGACAGTGCGACAGAAGCGCCCGGGTCGACCCCTGCAGCCGTCCCTCCTTCGTCATTTAAGCCTGCCCTCGACAGTCGCGCGGAGTCGAGAGCGAGCACTGTGCAGTCGTTCGCCACTGCTGAGGAGTCTCCGGCGGCTTTGCGCTTCGGCGTCGAGCCACCTACGCCTAATGCGTCGAGTCCCTCGACATCGGAGCCCTCGACGCCAAGAATCGCACCTGCGCACACACACGAGCCGACCGATGTCATTATCATGCCTGCCAGGCCTGAGGCAGCCGTGCCTTAGGCGATTTATGCTCAGCTATTACCGGTATGGTATCGAGTCGGTCGTATGACTGCGGGATAGCATATTTTTATCTCAGTCTCTTTATTCCAGGGTACTCAGGCTGTTTTGTATCACCACCACTTCCCTCACTTAAGCTTGCATTGTTGTTCGATGCAGGGCTTCTGACTTATCCTAACACATACTGGATGGACATTGACTTCTGTTCTGACTTGTAAATCCCCCGCTAATAGATTGTTTCTAGAATGCTGTCTGTAGAGTTCGCCATGGTATCGTTGCTTTGTTTTGTGGTTATTTCTTGAATAGTATAAGTGTGCCTTAATTACAGCGGCGGGGTTCCTCCATAATTCGTCCGAGGGGTCTTACAGTCGACTTGTCCTCGCCGTCATCAACGCCACCACCGACCGGTCTGGGTATCTGATGCATCAACAGCGACTCCTGCACCAACGAACCTGGATACCTTCCAACTTTCTTTAAGTCGCTCCGAATATGAATACCTTGGGATAGCTTGTATGACCTATCAGAGCGCCTTCCGGCTTGCCACACTGACGGTGCGGAGGTGCCATGAGGTGCCATGCGGTCATGGTAACAGCTACTGAGAAATCCTGGATGAAATCTCTGTCGCGGCTATTCTCATCGAATCATCCTCCAATTGACGAGCGACACATTTTATCACAGACCGACGTGCTTCTCTCTTATCTTTATTGCCCCGGGTTCATGGTCCCTGTCCGTCGGCGATGCCGTATGCTTCTGCGCTGGGATATATATGCTATTGCTCTATGCAGCTGGAGGAACTTGACGACTGTCTCGGGCCCTCCCTTCAGTGCTTCCCGCCATGCTCTGGACGTCCCTGACAACAGCTCTCGTCGGCCTTGCCGCTGTCGCTCATGGAACTGCTGCGGCGTCTGACCCTTGCGCGAAAATCGCTGGGCAGACGTTTGTGGTACCATCAGACGCTATGGCCTGTTTGAAGTCGTTTCCGTTCAACGAGACGCTTCGGCAGAATGTACTTACGGTTATTTCTACGGTTTTTGACTTCTATACGTTCGAGTATTACTACCTGAGCTCGCCTGCGCCGTTCCAAGAGTCCACGACGAACATCAGGGCAGACATCGCGAGGATCAACAGTACGAAATATGCGGTATGAAGTCATTTGACAAGATGACTGGAGAATTGCTGAGAATTTGTCATAGACGGACTATGACTTCAATCGTGCCCTGTACGACTTTACCAACCAACTTAATGATGGTCATACGCGTACGATGCTCTTGACGCAAAGAACTCCCATCGGACTGACATTCCCTGCTAGGATGGCTCCCGTACTGCTATGACACGTTCCAAAACCTTCTGCCAACTCCGATCGTGAATATTGAGCAGAACGGAGTGTGGGGTGTCTTCATTGCCCCCGACCTGACAGAGTTCATCCCTCTCGTGGGCACGCAATACACTGATTATTTCAAGTCGATCGGATTCAACTGGGAGCGTCTCGCGGGGGCACAAGTGCTCCAGATTGAAGGCCAGGATCCGTACGCCTATGTTGACTACATTGCTGACACTATCTCGGGCAACTACCTCGATCATGGTGTTCGCGTCAACAGTGTCTTCAGCAGCTACAGAATCTCCAGCACCTCATTCTCGCAAAGGTTCGGTGATCTTGCAGGTGCTCCTTTCCCCGATCAGAACAGCTTGACATTCACTTTGATTCCCGTTAATTCGACTCTGCCGGAAACTGTCACTGTACCCTTCCTGGCCAGCTATGCGGGGAATAATTTCACTGACTCTGGGTCATAGTCAGTGAAATGCAATGCGATATCAGCTCCCCGTTCTAACAATGTAAATGTAGCTGGACAAACAACTGTGCTGCGAACAACGAGACGAACGGCGTCGACCTTCTGGCTTCCAGTAGCCTGAAGAAGCGAGATCAGCCTGGCCGGCGCCTGGCTCGAGCAGTCATTGTGGACAAGTCACAAACCAATGCTGTTGGCCTCCCGAGCCCATATCATCCGACTGCCCCACCGGTGAATGGTAGTACTGGGGTCATAAAATCGTATATCCTCCCCGATCACAAAACCGGCGTTGTAAGCACTTTAATGCTCCCTGAAATTTACCTCATCAATGCCGTATCCACAACAGATGTTCGTCGGGTCCTTTGAGGGTGACTACACTCAATTCCAAACGGACACCCAAGCGGCCATAACTTCGTTTCAGAAGGCCGGCGTCAGTCGTCTCTTGATCGACTTATCGAACAACGGAGGTACGGCACACACTACATATCTGATCGGCATCAGGTGAATATTGGTCCTGTTGCAGGTGGCTATGTGTGTCTTGGGGAATTCTTGATTTCATACTTGTCAGGGACGAATTTCGGCTATACGTGCGTACGGTGACTCCATAGTGCATCTTTTGGTGCTGAATCTAGTTGCCATAGTGGTTTCCGGTCGACATCGCGGGCGAACCCTCTAGCGATTAAAATTGTGCAAAATCTTGTCGCGAAAGGCATTACTTCCAATTATTCCTATTACGCGCCGGATAACTGTAAGTCTCACCCTTCATTTACATACCTTCTCGCAGCCTCAGTTGTTCCTATGATAGGGGCGTTCCTGAACGACACAGAGATGCCCAACACTTATGACTACAATAGCCCTTCGGTACCACTGTTCATCAACGGGCAGACGGATGCGAGCTCGCAGCGATTCCATGTACGTTCAGGTCAGATATGACAGGACGTTCCTAGGTTTGCTGATCTTATCATAGGATTTATGCACTCCTTACGATGTCACGCCACCTGCAAACCCGCCTTTCGATCTGAAGTGAGCCCATCCCGTCCTGTATCCTTGACGCGACCTGATCGCGCACGTACGTCGTTTAGGAACGTCGCGATCGGTTCGTCGAGCTTTTCTCGGATTCAAACGACCTTTCTAATTGCCAGTGCATAGTGAGCAATGGCGATTGTGCCTCGACATGTTCAATGTTCAGCACGAGCATGTATGAGCGGCATGGCACCAAGATCGCCGTGTTCGGTGGCAAGCCGGGCGAGACCATGGAGTACAAGGGTGCGTGGCCACAGTTGCACGAATCTTGTGAGAGTGTGTTGACCGAATTGGGATCTGATGTGCAGGTATGGCGGGCAATCAAGTGTTGGAATGGGCTGATATCGATACGGAGGTCAAGACTGCTGGATTGAAGGATGTAGGTTTTCGAGCTTACTTCAACGGATTGCCTTAAATCGTGCCCCCCATAGGACCCACTCGCACCCCCTGACCTGTGAGTTCTCACTAGACAATCGAGAGGCATCATTTAACCAGCAACCGCTTCCATCCCAGGCTTGTCTCTGGTGATCTCAGACATAACTGGAGAACGGGTATGATATTGCGCTGAATCGAGGAAACATAGAACGCATCTAACGACAAAAATCTCACAGCCTGGAGTTACTTGGATGAGTCAAGACCGATAGCCTACGTGTCTGAGCCGGCAACGTGTGAGTGTTGATACTCAGCATTTCAGGACATCACTTAACAGATCGCGTCAGATCGCTACCCGTACACGAAAGAAACGTACATGAACCCCCAAAACTTGTGGACATTCGCGTAAGTGCTACTTTCATCGTCTCGTAGATAGAGGCTGAGCGTTGAAGCCGGGCGTTCTAGGGTAAACCAACTCTTTGATTAAATTTTGAGGTAACCCCTTCACCAGTCCAAAGGCTGTAGACAGTTGAGAGCGGGATAACGTCTAGTAGATAGACCTGGATCCTACGTCCTGCAGGCTAGAATCGTTTCTTGAGAGTTAAGAGGATTTAAGTGGGTTACGCACCTGCATTGAACAGCTTAGGGCCTCGAGCGGTACCGTCAGGCTGAAAATTGAGTTTCCGCAGACCGTTGCCCTACATTCTGTGCGGATAAATATGATTCAGCGATCGCCATACATATCCGAAAGGAATCAAGTTTTTCACCGACCGGCTGTTGTCCCTTTGTCGCGAATACGCTTCGTCCAAGTCTGTCCTTGGGTCGTTTCTCACTCCTCGCACACGAAGCGCTCGTCGCTGGTCACGCTGAGGCGGCTCTAGATGGTTATCGAGACTAAAAACGACAGAGGCAGGGCGGCCGGAGCGCGGTAAGGGCTATGTTAGACTTGAGATGCATCGTAGTGGTAGGAGGGAAAGACCAAGAGGGAAAGTCTGAGTAATCGTACAGCGTGGTTTGTGGGCAAGTGGCAAGCTGTGGCGGAACGGTCGTAGGTCGCCGTCTAAACTGTTGAGCGCTGTTTGCACTGGCATCGACCACGACTTACTTCCTTCACTCAATACACGACGACTACGACTTCGACGACGGCGACGACGGCAAGACCCTGCTCGGCATTATCATACGTTTCGTACGTGGCTTGATATGTCAGGCAAGGCACCGCCGAAAGGGCCTCGCGCGCTGCTGAATTCGCTCGCCGCCGCATCTGTGAGCTCGTCGCCCGCCACAGCACCGACACCGGTGCCGACGCCTTCGACCTCGAGACTCGGCGCGCCTCCTCCGACTGGGCCTCGTAGTCTTACCAAGGGTTATGCCAGCGCGAACAACGGATTTGGAAGGGGCAGACAACATCCTAATGGACAATTTCCGAACGCGACTCCGCCATCTCAACCTACTGCTCTGGGCGCAAATTCAGGCAAGTACACGGCGAAGCAGAACGGGTGGGCTCAGTCGGGGGGCGTGAATGGAGTAAATGATTAGTTCATATGTTCTGGAGTTGCTGAGGCTTAGATGTTGATTTTGAAGGTACACTCGCAATACACGTCGCATCTAACTCAAGCTAACGGACGAACCGATGTCGGCGCAAATAAGGCCTTGAGTCGCAGTAGTATTCCTGTCGGTCCTGCTGCCCTTGTGAATGGTCGCGCATCGTGGAGCCAGGCTCAGAGTCTACCATCTGGTCCTGCTGCTTTGTCCGGGTCGCGCGCCCCATCACATCATGCACCTCCTCAACCTCCTTCAGTCTCCCCACCACCGCCTCCACCGCCTGCCGACGAACCGCCACCGCCACCACCTCCGCCTACAAGCACTCCTCCGCCTCCACCGTCTGGGTCTGTGCCACCACCGCCACCACCGCCATCAGCCCCGCCGCCTTTACCAGACCCCTCATTACCAGTACCACCTCCACCTCCATCCTCCGAACCTCCCTCTCTGCCGCCAGATCCCCCGGTACCGACAGCGTCAATTCCCGCTTCCCGTCGCCCAATATCCCTCAAACTTCCAAATTTGCATCCTACAATCATTCAACCCTCACAACCCTCATCTGAACCACCTCCATTACCACCCAGTCGCCCGCCTTCTCCCCCGCCTGCTCCTCCACCGAAAGCCAGGTCGCTAACACCTCCCCCACCTCCCCCATCGCCGCCACGCCCACCATCGCCACCTAAATTATACTCATTGCCTCCACCCCCTCCATGGCCTCCTGCTCGATCAGAGTACCCTGCAGGAAAGGATTACAAGATTCTATATGACCCTGCTGTCGAGAAGGATCATGATCGGAAGTGGCGCAATCTAATTGAAACGGTTCGCGTCGCCACATCTTCGTCGGGAGAATCCTCATCAGAGCCGCGGATCAAAGGAAAGGTGAAGGGAAAGGAGATCTTGTATAGGTATAATGGCGAGATTGTTGATGGGGAGGACGAGCCTGTGGTTCGAGATCCACGGAAGGATCTTAGTATGAAACGGTTACCTCCCCAGCGATCTAAGAGAGAGACATTCTATGAGATCAAATACGAGGTAAATACCAAGTCATTTTCATATTTCTCAGTGCTGAAATGCCCTTGTGCAGTACGATTCGAATTCGACCGGACCACCGCCTCCAACAGCGGTACTCGTTACAAACATATATCCTCTGACACCAAACCAGCAGATCAGAAGACATTTTGCCGTGCACGGAGCTATACATTCTTTCGAGCCACAGATCGACAAGGCAAATGGTAGTCCACTTGGCATTGTCTTCATCAAATATGCTACACATGAGGAGGCGAAGAAGTGTCTCGAGAAGGAGCATGGGAAGAAGCTGGGTATCGTTGGGTCTGCGTTAAATGCGAACGAGGGTGAGATGACGGTCGTTTTCGACGGGGAAGGACAGAAGTTGAAAGCGGTGTTGAAGGAGCTGGACGGTCGCAGAAAGCGGGAGATCGAGGAGAAGAAGAGGAAGGAGCGAGAGGCGAAGGAGGCTGCTGGTCGAGCGCTTTCGTCATCCACGCCAAATTCTGCGGGAGCGACACCGATGGCTAGTGCGGGGCGAACGCCTTTGAACACGCAACTATGGCGCTCAAATCAGCATCAGCCGAGTCCGCAATTACAACCTCCCTTTCGTCCGCAGGCATCCTCGAATCCACGTAGCTTCTCTGGTTCGCATCCTCACAACGTCCGTCTTCAGCATCCGCTCCCGAATACGCCATCTCCCCAAGTTACCAATCACCCTGACGCTCAGGATCCCTCGTCACGTTCATCGAAACCTAATGCGACGCCAATGGCTGGTGCACACCCCCTCTCCCCATCCGCACCCGTACGTCGACCCCCCGCCTCGCTGGTCAGAGCGCGTATCATGACTGCCAAAGCAACACCCATGGCCGCGGGGTACCAGTCTATGACACGATTTGTGCCTTCGCCGACTCCACAATCTTCTTCCTCTACGCCTCTACCCTCCCGCGGGCGGACGTTCCATCAACTTCCCGCACGCCCAAACTTCCTGCCTCAGCCATCTCCGTCCGCTGGCCCTTCGCGATCTCCGTCACCTATCTCGAGAAGGCCAGGTCATGCTGGGAGGTCAGCGAGGCAGAGGGACCGTGAGGTGGTTTTGGAGCAATTGGCGAAGAACGGGTTCGATCACGTGAAGCTGGATGGACATGGCGCTCAGCTGAGCGGTGCTGTGAGGGAGGAGGATATTCAGCAGTTCTTTGAAGGTTTCAAGGTCGATAAGGTGAGCCCTCTGTTCTTTGTTTTTCTTTGTACTTTCTGTTCCTTTCAGGGGTTCTTACACTAAGCCACTCTTTGTTTACACTTTGCATTGTTCTATATAATATATAGGTACTGGAAGACTCGACGGGCTGGTATGTCACGTTCAAGACCCAGGATTCTGCTCGCCGCGCTGCATTGGTGTTGTCTGGTCGGACGCTTGCACATAACTCTGTTAATCTCCTCGTACAACCGCCTCCCGCCGGACGTTCCGCTCCTGCTAAAACTCACTGGTCCGACTCTGAATTAATCGATCAGGCCACGAGTATGATCATGAAGGAACTAGGGTTAACGCTGCAGAAGGATGTCACGGATAGGGTCGTGGGACCGAAGATGAGGCAGACCACCACCGAAGTCAAGACAAACAGAGGGTCTCGAATCTCAGGCGAAGTGGTAGCGGCTGTCCCAGATTCACAGCGCTTGAAGGGTCTCTCGTTTAAGAAACAGAAGAAGCGTACTGTGCCACCTCCTGAGCAGCCGAAAGAACTCACCAAATCCAGAGAACATGAAGAGGATGAAGGTGATGCGGAGAAGAAGGCAGAAGCGCTCACCCACGCAGAGGATGAAAGTGAAGTGGAGGAGGTCCGCTTCAAGTCTACTGTCGCGAAAAAGCGGAGAAAAAATCGTAAGTCTGTTCTCGGCGCAGAGTCGGAGGATGAGACAGATCAACCGAAGAAAAAGCGGAAAACCGAGGTGAAGAAAATTCTGGCTGAGGACATCGAGTCCGAGGATGAGGAGGCGTCCCCAGTGGTTGCGCACGATCGCGTACCTCTGCGTGCTGTTTCTGAGGATACGGAAGCGTCGGAACCTCCGCAGAAACGTAGAAGAACTGACCCATCATTAGATGAGGAACTCCTCTCCAGCGTTACTGCAGAGGCTAAGAAGCTGTCGACCGAGATCAAGCATTTACCAGATGGTGAAGACGATCTCATCGTGCCTGTTGCAACCGATCTCCGTGCCAGATCTGTAGATTCCTTGCTATCGTCGTCTCCCTTTGAACCTCGTCTTTCTGCGCGTCTTCCAAGTCTTCCGCCTGATGATGACTTGTGTGAGGACGATGAAGACATGTACTTTGCACGACTTGCGTTGTCGGGCGGCTCGGATGCCCCGGACTTGAAACCACCAGACCCTGATCCTTCAGAGCCGCCACCATTCCGGGTACACGTTACGGGGTCTGCTCGCACTGAAGGATACTACAAGATATCTCATGCTGAGAAGTCAGCCTATGTTGCCCAATATGCTGCTAGATCTGATGCAACTGGTACAGTGCAGCAGGAGGAACGTACTAAGCAGGAACATGTTGTGTCTTCTCGTTCTAACCGTGCCAATGCTCGTCGGCGCGCGCAAGGCCTCGAGGAAATGAATGATCTTCAACGCGCGATTGCCTTGTCCAAGGGAGAATCTGCCGCTGCGGATGTGACCTTGAAGTTCAACCAACTGCAGTCTCGCAAAAAGCAACTTCGTTTTGCTCGCTCACATATCCACGATTGGGGCTTGTTTGCGATGGAGAGAATCTCCAAAGGAGACATGGTCATCGAATATGTGGGAGAGATTATTCGAGCGCAAGTGGCTGATAAACGCGAGAAAGCCTATGAACGTCAAGGCATTGGTAGCAGTTATCTATTTCGTATTGATGAGGACTTGGTGGTGGACGCGACGAAGAAGGGCAATCTTGGGTACGTTTCCTTTCGCGGTGACATTGTTCCGTTGCTAATTCAGGTACAGACGCTTGATCAATCATTCATGCGACCCGAATTGTACTGCGAGGATCATCACTATCAATGGCGAGAAAAAGATAGTAATTTATGCTAAGCAGGATATTGAGCTTGGAGATGAGATTACTTATGGTGGGATTTCCTTTGCATGTCTACTACGTTACGCCATTCTAACCGTCCGAATCTGCAGATTATCATTTCCCTATTGAGCAGGATAAGATCCCTTGCTTATGCGGTTCGGTCAAATGTCGAGGCTATTTGAACTAGATATCGTATTCTGCACTGCGTACTTGTCATACCCTTGTCATACCCTCATCTACTGTCGCTCGTCTGTCAAGCTGCATTGTCATCGCATATATATATTTGTATTGTCCAAGCGCATATTTTTCGATAATATCATCATCATCATGTATCCATTGCACTGCGACGTAGTCTCTCGGCTCTGCTTCGATACATATGAAATAACTTGGATGAAGTGAGTACGGCATTTTTCGAAGTCCCGAGCACAGATGGCCTTGACCATATTGGGTGAGCACCCGGGACATCGGATCGACAAATGTCAAGAAGCTTCGAACACGTCCGTGGTGCTGAGCAGCATAGGTGCAGAAAGTCGAGGAAATACACTGGAACACCATCGTTTGGATCCCAGATTATCGACAGCGAAGTGGGTTAATTTTGAGCGTATATCCTTGTCTTCGTTCCTCAGGCCACTGGACTCGTAACCATGGGCGCTGATATGAATTCAGATCTAGCAGGACACGTAAGAAAGGGATGCCCACAAGGCTCTATTGATACGTGCCACCGTGAGTTAGGAACCAGATGTCGCCACATCCACACGAAAAGTTATTATGTGAACGTTTTTCTGAGGGCAGAGACCTATTCTTGTCAGCGTAGGACACTATTAGAGAACACCAACGTACGTATAGACGATCAGTCAATTTTAGGCCTCGATCGTCTTGGGATTACTTACATATTCGCAGAAGCAAGGTTCGCGACTTTCAGAGACCCTTGAGACGGCTAGGAAGAGTATGCCATGTGCGCAGGAGAGCAGTCGGAGACGGTCTGTCTGCACCCTGTGGGACACGTTGTGGAAGTGTTAAGTTCCATTATGCTTTCACCTGAGCTTTAGTAACGCCTCACACAATCACATACGGGTGCCGCCAGAATCCATGACAGCGGCTCATCTACATTCCAGGGCCTTGTGATGCCTCCTTATGAAGGTTTGACAGTGACAGACGCAGTCTCGACGAGTGGCAGTCATGAAGCAATACACGAGACGAGTAATATTCGTACAATCGCCCCAGGGAATAAGGAGATCCTCGGCACATCGACACGTGAGCCACCCATTCGTAGGGACCGAACGGACGTCCCTCACAGCGATCCACGCACGAAGACCGTAGGCCTGGAAAGCAAGACTCTTTGTCCACGGAGAGCACCGTCTTTGCGAGGCGTCTGCAGCAAGCAAACATTCCCAAGGGAAGCCTCCGTGCGACGAAGACCGCCATGGGGTTACAGGTAGACCAGTATCTCTGATGCAACGCAGCATGTGTCGAAGTTCGAAAAGGTAGGATTAGCTATGCCGTCTCAGATGTCGGTGTCCATCGTGGACGTGGATCTTGCCATAAATGATCCACGGGCAACCTGGACTCATTGGCGCGTGCAGACACGCGGAGCGACTGACGCTATCTTCATCAACCGTAACGCCATCCGGACAGTTGTCTCGTCGTGCCATAGCGATAGCCAGAACTCCATAGCTGCCGACAGGACAAGGCTGATCGCTATCTGGTTTATTCTCAATCTGCTGGACTTCGGTGAATAACTGCAGCAGAGGTTCTCAATAGCAAAAGATGCAAGATCTAAGGAATGTAAGAAGGATAGCGCATAGGACCAACAGCGACCACTCACCCGTAATAATTGACAGAAAATATCGGTTTGTGCACTGCACGACCAAGGCGAGCCTCAACAGAGGGAATAGCCATTATCAGGCAGGTAAGCCCTGGTGATATGAAGGCTGGGATATTTCCATGCCCTTCAGTACGTCTTTCCTGCCTCAACATTCATCAAGGCCAAACCTGCTCGAGACCCACTAATCAATCTCAGGATTCCACGGCGGTGCAAAAGCCTATCCGTATCATGATCGAGTCCAGGTGATCATGGTCGATAATCAAGGCAGCACTTGACGACCGTCAAAGGAGCAGCCCGGGACCACGGTCGAGCATACAGGACGCACTTTCATTTTGGATAAGCCTTAGCCTACGGCCTACTCGCAGACATCAGTGATGACACGGAGCAGATATGTCGCGGGTAATTCCAAAGGTCGCATTGGCTACGATGCTAGATAGCAATTTTGTTCGGGGAGTGGAACAGAAGACAGGAAGACCCTTAGAGTTAATGCCGAACATAGAGCGCCGAGGTCGTACCGCCTCAAACCTGATGGAATCTCTGATTTTGCGCAGCAGATGCTATAAGTATTGCAAACGGACGACCGCCACGGTCAAGTCGCCGGGAATGGTTCATCATGAGACTAGAGGAGGCGTGTCAGCTTCGGCAGCCTGAGTGATCAGATAACCCCCTTGGATATCAGGTGGTTTCCGGACTATGGAAAAAGTCGTTGCCCGCTGCCCCTCTGCGACAAGCTAAACCTGTCTCATTAAGTGATAGACATACTATACAACAGCCACAGACAGTGTCCGTTGACCAAAGGAAGTCGTAAACGGCCATATCGAAGATCGAAGGCCAAACTAGCTCGCACGAGTTCATAGCATGTGCCGCAGCTTGCCACGCCAGAGCAACGAATAGAATGATACATAATTAGCGAAACAAACCAACTGCTTCACGCACAAGGTATATGATAATGATAGTTAAGAATATTTATCGTAGGTTGCTAGACATGAGGCTGGTCGGTGAAGTGCGAAGTCGAAGATGTTCCTATCTGGGCGGGCATCGACATGTCGTGCATGGAGGGATTTATATTGTTTGCCAGTGGTAGCGTTTCCATCTGATGCATCCGTTTCCGAGGAGGTACCGAGGAACCATCCTAATTCGTTGTATTAATATTATGTACAAATACTTCGCAAGCTGAGACATTACCTCATTGTCATGTGGCGTTTCTAGACTACAGTCAACACGTCGGATTAAACGGTGGACCATATTATAGACGCACCTTGGATCTGAGCTTGATCCCATGTCCTAATGTGTTTCCGCCCATTCATGATCCTTTCTGTAGATGACATCTGAGGTGACGAAACGGACCTTGAAAGACTCTGTAAATGACCAAATTAAGACAAGACTTGAGGAAGGGAAGAGGAGGAAACCTACATGATCCATCAACCGTGCCTCGCTGGATTGGTAATGGTCGACTCTCATTGACTCCATCTGCGTCCAGTCAATGGGATGGTCCACGTGCCCGCTTGCCACACGGGCGTGTGAGGCAGCTGCAGCAGCCAGATGTGGATCAATCATGCCCTCGTTCCACGCCGGCATAGTCATCCGTTGATTGTTCAAACGTCGTTCGTCCTGCGCTCGAGGCTGGCTCGGTCCCGCCTCGGGCTGGTAATGGGACGGGCTCACCTGGCCGTTCAGGCTGGCTGAGTTTTGTTGAGGTGATACATCAGATGGAAGCATACTCGTAGGGTTCACTTGCACAGGATACTGTCGTAAAAGCTGGGACACTGTACAACAAAGATGTTATCGAAATCGAGGTGAGGAAGAAATGATACGTACCTAGACTGGCATAATGGTCTACTAGGGAGTTCACGTCTTTCTGCAATGTCTCTTCCCTCCGTAGACACGTAGAGTATTGAGTGTAGGCGTTTTGAGTCTCCTGCTTGAGGCGTTGTAGATTTATACGGGCTTCTTGTAGTAATTGCCCTTCATGGTTGTGTTAAAAGACGGATCACCTCCCATAGAATAGGGTATGCTTACAGGCTGTATCAATTTTCTGAAGTCTAGAGGAAAAATTTGGGTTCGTCGATGTTGATAGAGCGCTCAGCATTGCTAGTCTTGCAGAAGGATCGGATGCAGTCCCGAAACCATGGCTAAGAGCGTTTTGCTCACTGCCGCCTGAAGGACGTGTTAGACATTGCTACTACGACAAGCAAGAATGACATGCCTGTCTCGGGTCTGGCGCCTTGACTAAGGGCGTCCCACTTGGCCGTAGAGCTGCCTGCATCCCCTGATGGTTCTGGACTCTCCGAAGCTAGATCCTGAGATGAGAGGGCAGTTGGCAGGGGAGTCGGGGTGCACACCCCGCCAGCTTCTCGTAGGCGAGGGTTATGCGGGATGCCAGCTGTTTGGCGTTCCACAAACTTTCTGAGAAAGGTGAGCTCCATATTATCGGGCATAATATAGGGTGGGCCGGGAATATCGCCCTTCTGCATGAGCATTTCGATATGAGACATAACTTTGTCCTTGAGCTGCTGCAGCCATTCGTGTAGCTCCATGTGATCCTGGTCCGCTCTCTGATCATAGTCTTGTCTCCTCCGCGCCTTCCTCCAATATGTTTTGGTAAGTTTGAGGGCAGCACTGACTTCATTGTCGAGAAGGCGATACCAGTCGCTTGCTTGTCGCGTGAGACGGACTTCGAGCACGCCAGGCTGAACCCGCAACTGCAAAAGACATCGTCCGTCATCGTCTGGAAGACTAAGAACGCCCTTCTGGCCCTGATTGCCTCGCGTGGCGCCACGAGAGATATTCCCAAGCTCTGGCCAGGGCAAGTCATCCATAACTTGCGGCGTTGTCAGGATGATACGGAAGCCTAGTTTGACAGAAGCTCGGAGCTGGTGAGGGGGTATATAAGACCAGAAGGAACGACGGGGTATCAAATGGGTGCTAGTTAAGGGCCATACAGGCTCAAATAAAATGATGGCTGAGATGGGACTGATGCAACGTTAGCTGATGCGTAACCGGAGGTTTATGGGAGTGTCTGCCAGAATTTTACTCTGCCACCCATCTTCACATACACAACCGGGGAGATCTGCATCGATACATCCCGCGCAGAAGCTGAGAAGAAGGCACACTTTCTCATGCCTTCAAATTTATCCATCACCGAATCATCAATTGAACTGTTCGTTGTCTGATCTGACTGGCTACTTCCGGGTTTCCCACAGTAACTGCCCTTATACACCGAAATACAAGACTTATTCGAGAATGGTATTAAGAGCCTGCCGGGCTGGCTACCACGGTCTCCTCTCACATCCCGAGCTACCGAACCTGATAGAAACGTTACCGTCCCCTTATTCTCCCGTCCTCTGCCTGACGCTGTTGCATCACTTGCTCCGGGCGTCGGGCTACACGGTCTTACGCCGAGAAGTCCACTCCTTGAGCCAGAGGTGCTTTATCAGAAAAATTGATCGTGCAAGCACTCCATCGCACATATTGTTTCCAAGCATCGCCTCCTGACTCCCGACCCCTGCAAACAAACTGTCAGTGAGATGACGCATTTAGACCCGGTATTCTTACCATCCAGTGCTCTGTGTGCGAGACAGTCAGGACTGTGTCAGAACCATTGCATCACGCGAGTTGCTTCACCGACCTTGTTGCCGCCAAAGGCCGCCCCAATCTCCGCTCCGCTAGTGCCAACATTCACCTGCCGGTCTTCTTTCAACAAGGATTCCCCGATTATGCATCACAGCGCTCACGTTGACGATACCTGCATCAGAACCCTCAGGCCCGATCCATTTCCCGACTGTTCTCAGATCGCGCGTAAAAAGAGTGCTCGACAATCCCTGTGGAACGGCATTGTTCCATTCAATAGCCTGTTCAACGTCCTCGAACACGGCCGCACAAAGGACAGGTGCAAATGTTTCTGTGCGCCAGATCCTGTCCTTCGGGTCGGCAGACTTGGGCAATGCGATGGTAGGCTTGACAAAATTACCTTGATCCAAAGGAGGGGCATCGTACCGCTCGCCACCCGCGATGATCTCGGCGCCTGCGTCCCGTAGGTAACCCACAGCGTCGTGATATATACTGATGGCATTCTGCGTATGCAGAGGCCCTAGTAAGGTCTCCTTGGCAAGTGGATCACCCACGCGGACCGAACGGTAGAGCTTCTCCAGTTTTGCCAGGAACTCTGATGCGATATCGCGATGAAGGTAGAGTCTTCGCGTTGACGTGCATCGCTGGCCGGCGGTCCCAACAGCGCCGAAAAAAACAGCAGGCACTGCTAGGGACATGTCGGCGTCCGGCATGATGACGGCAGCTAGATTAAAACCGAGGGTAGGGTTATCTCGAGATCTGATTTGAGCCATCGACTATACCGCACCGTTGTTCCCGCCAAGCTCGAGCAGCACTTTGCCAAATCTAGACTGCACGACTTTACCAACTGCGCGCCCGACAGCTTCGCTACCAGTGAACGAGACTGTATCACGTCACGAGATGCCTCTGACTAGCTGCCTGTAACGGTCACGTACCCATGTCAATGCCTTTGTCTTCAACAACGGCTTCGCCAACGTCTTTCCCACCAATGACCAAGCTGGCAACTGCGCCTGGAATACCATTTTCCTCCAGCACACGAGACACGATTTTCGTTACTGCGATTGAGCATAGCGGCGTACTCGGTGATGGCTTCCAGAGCGTTGCGTTGCCCGCTGCCAATGACAAGGCCAAGTTCCTGAAGAAGACGTGAACACGAAACGCGTTTCCAGAGAATACAAGCTCATGACGTGAAGGGCGAAACTGACCATCCATACACTGCAACGGGGAAATTGAAAGCGGACAGAACGGCAACTACACCTAGTGGGTTCGGTACTATAACCCGAGTCAAACTGAATGAGGCCCCGTTCCAAATTTCACTCGTAGACGACTGATACCTTCAACAATTGAATGGCCAGGGCGTTCTGAGCTGACCACCCGACCATTCATCATCCGCGATAGACCAACACCATAATCACACTAGAAGGTAGATGAGAAATCCAGTTCGCCACGTGCTACTTCATGAGGGACGCACGATATCGACAAATTCTTGAACCTCACCAATTCCTTCGGTTCTGATTTTTCCCATCTCAAGCGATACAAGAGCACCCAGTTCATCACGCTAATCAAACATGAGCGCATATTTCATAAAGCGGCGACAAGAGCAGCCCGACCTTATTGGAAAGTGCATACCGAATTTGTCGTAATATCTCGCCACGGCGCGGAGCGGGAACAGTCCTGAAGTAACGATAAGCATCGCGGGACTTAGCTAGAGCATCTCGCAGCTCTTCTGGAGTAGCCTAAACGAGTGCCCAGACTATCAATACACCGGCCAAATCCGTTTCCTGATTCAAGGTATTCTGTTTGACTCACGGATTTCACTCTCGCAAGAACCTCTCCAGTGGTCGGGCAGATGCTTTTGAGTACATCCCCTGAGCCTTTCCAACTTCCATCATAGACGCCGGACAATTCCTGGTCTGCAGTTGGAATGTCGACAGATGACAGCACGGAGGATGCTCTGCTAGACAATCTCCGAGTCCTGGCAAGCCATGCACTGTGCCTCGCAACTACCCTTCTTCCAACAACCATATCCGCAACACTGGTGATGAGGTGGCAAGCTCGAAGCTACTCGGTCACCGGTCCCCGCAAAAGCGCATCTGCACCGTGATCCGTCCGGTCATTCGATCGCAATATAGAGTGCTGCCGGCAACGCCCAGTTACTTCCTTTTCTGACATTGCTTCTCCCGGCAGTAACCAATCAGATTCGAGCTTCTCAGTTCGTGGTTAACTCGGATTTCACGAGGGCTCGAGGGCAAGGGAAGCTAGGGCTAGTGGAACAAGTCCCCTCATGAAGACCTTTGCCTGAAGGCTATTATGTCATCTGGATACTTACTATATCCTGGTACCACATATATTCGTCTAGAGACCTCGACATCAAGCTTTGGAACGTAATATCAGAAAAGAACTTCTTCCCTCCCAGGACACCGTGATTGTGAGATATTGACTACTCTTTCCGCTATTCCACCCCTCGTCACCGGTAAGCATACTCCGGACCGGGGCCAGTGGGATGACTAGGGGTGAGGCGGCCCGGGGATCGCAGGTTGCAGCTCCGTGGAAGCAAGCTGCCTCAGATGTTCAGTATACTTTCATTACACCATGAGGCCCTATAGAGGGAGTGTACACTTTCCTGTGAATCTAGGCGATGTTCGATTTTGGTCATGGGCATTTGTGCGTTCGCTATGCCAAGTAACATACAACAAACGGTCTTAACCACAATACAAGGAAGCTGAGATGTTGTGAGACACTCTCAGTAACTCTACCGAATCTGCCAATGAGATACATTGACTAATTGTGAATATTGATGCACAGTAGCCTACAGTGCTATTGGAGTTCCTGTACCATGAGATATAGTGTTTTCCTTGGGTAGAGACGTGTAATAGAGTAGACCGCTAGCAGACTGTGTAACAGATCAATAACATCATGAATCTTATCTCGTGGCCCGGTCAACAACATCGATCCGTGATCGCAGCTAACCAGGCGTCACTATAATCCTGAGTTGAGCCGAACCCAGCTAAAGTCCATTATTGAACACTGCCTTCCCTCCGTCTGTGTCAGCCATCTCGGCTCCGTAAACAGGCGACTGGTTGAGGAAGTTGTTGGGTAAAGTTAGGAACGGTTCGGGTACTGTCATCGTTCCGGCGTCCTAATGTACACCGCACAATCGCGAGCACGATCTTTCCTATCTCTTGTATTTCCATGTAAGCGCGTCAAGCGTGGAGGATCAGCACAAGTAAAAGAGCGCACAGCACGCGTAGCCAGTTTGCTGACAGTTCATGCTGCGAGTATCGCGGACTTGACGTGTCCAAGGTACGAGGTGACCCTTATATTTTGGCTCATCATCGGCTCTTAGACTGAGGGCCTACCCGGCATCTCACGAAGCATGAAAATAGGAGTTTCCACTCCTGGCATTACCCAGGTCGGCCACGGATCTTGGGTATCTATTCTGAGCACCAAACGTGGAGGCTGAAGGCGCGGGAGTGTGGAAAAGGCACAACACTCGAGTCGTTGGAAACGTCTGTGGACGCAGTTAGGGGCATGTCATGGGGACTTACGACGTTGCTCGCTTACCCGCCGACGAAGCTCTGTTTGTGGCGAGAAGCGACGCGTAATATCTCGATGACCCAGCACCGCACGCACGTTAGCGGGCTCCGGAAGAGGTTACAGGTGGCGGGATAGAATTCCGTTGCGCCCGGACGTTGGCAGTGATTTCGGGATGTGCCTAGACGAGAGCTTGAAGGTCATCAGTCCTGACATAATTAGGAGATAGAGTCGTTTCGCCGGTTCGGGAGCTCAATGTAGACCGCAGCGACAAAAGCAGAGCACCGGTGGAAGTTCAGCCACACAAAACGGAAATGGATCAGAACAAACAACAGCATATCAATCTGTCCTGAGTCGTTCAACTGGGTGGGCAGTATACGTATAAAGAGGCTGTGAACAGAATAGGAGATGTCGCTCCATGAATCAAAGCGGGGCGCCCGATACTGCGAAGAGAAGTGGGAGCTGACAAATTTTAATTAACGCGGGCCTGCACTGAAACACGCCGAGATGACCAGAGCCAATTAGTCCGTCGCGGTCACTAAAAAGGTCCGCGGAACGCAACGATCGGGCAACTGAATATCAAGATCGTGCTTGCGCTGTCAAGCGTTAGCTAGCATCAGTCCACAAGTGCGGGTGGGAGGGCGCTGTGATTCAAATGATGTCCAGATGAGAGTACACGACTGTCATGCAGGGCCCTCGCTCTGTGAGGTTTAAAGTAACGTACCAAAACCTTGGACTTGGCGCAAGGCGCGTAAGTAGATGATCGCTACTCCGGCGATGAAAGAATCGATGATTATCACCTTTCTGAACGATGGTACAGCAAAATAATTCTCTGCACTACCGTTTGATTTCTCAGGACTTTCTAAGGGTCAGAGGCTTATCCCGGGCGGCTGGATAAAAGACCTTTGCGAGGCTCATGCATGAGACAATTTCGAAAAATAGCACCATGCTCAATTCCCAGTAGGTAACGGTATTGAAGTCTGGCTCTCTCCGGTCGATGTGGAAGGGGTGATGATAAATAATGGGAAGTACGAGGCAAACAACGCAAAGACAGCGAGCCTCAAATTAAGTCAGTACACTTCGTAATCAAAGTGTGATATATTGGTTCATGTGACTCACATTAGACTACTGAATGGGGGATTCGCACTGTCCTTTGTACGCAGAGGATGTCTGTTTATGGCTGAGTTGATCGCGAATAGCAGGTTCGGCCAAGCAAGATATCTAAGGCGCTGTGTAAGAGTGCCAAGTGTAAATTATGGAAATGACTTTGACGTACCTATTCTTCGTCACCATAATGAGACCTGACAGAAACATGCCCGAGGCGGAGGCACCGTCTGTAGAGTTCAACAGTCAAGCACAGCACTAGATACGGCGACATGTTGCACACCGCTAGCATCTGCAATCCATGCCCTTGGAAAAGACAATCTTCGTTCTAACGAAGGGTCTCTTGGATCTTCGGCGTTGGACATCCTTATAAGCTTCCGTTGACCACAAGGCTGCGTGTTCTCGAAAGCAATGCCAGTGATCCTGACCCAGTCGGCAACTGCCGCGGCAGTTTAGTGCAAATAAATTTAGAAACTCAGTTATTCGGACCCCGAGGATAACTCCATGAACTTCGAGGCAATTCAGCGGTATTTGCGCTGGTAGATAAGCTAGAATAGAGGTAATTTTATATCATCTCATAGACTCTTCGCATTTCCGTGTGGAGCGCCCGTCTACTAGGGCCTTGGGATAGAAAAGTGCGGATGGACGAGCGCGGAAGTCTGTGTTATTCGAATGCGTATACCACAGATATTAGTAGTAGTTGCACAGAGAGTCTTATTATGAGACTAATCATACCGGCTAAAAGTGAAGTCGTGGAAGATTTGGGAGCTTGTATTAGCTCGCCCGATTCCAAAGTTCCAGGTCGACAAGGTTTCGGGTCCCAATGCAATTGCCAGATTGTGGCTGTGCTTACACCTGCGTGTTAACTGTCTGCAAGTACGCATCCTGCTCGACCATAGTCTTCGTTGTCTTGCTTTATTTACTGGATTGGAAAGACTCTTGCTGAACCGAACTTGGGCGCTTATACCTTCATCTTTCTCCGGCAGCGCCCTTCAGCAAGTCTGCTCAGTGACCCATGTCGGGATGAACGCTCATGGCATACCTATATTGGCTGTTTTTCACCGTTTTATTCGTTATCACAACATGCATCTGCGAACCCATTGCTCTGAGCGGTCAGAATATCAAGGATCGCATTACCGCGTTGACGCAGCAAGACAAGAGAAATCTCGTTGCCTACAAACCTAATACCTACCAGCCTCCCCCCGAATCATTCTCGACTTTCCAAGAAGAGCATCTACAAGCCCTCGATATAACTTTGCTTGCATCCGTTGACGGTAAATTTCATGCGCTCAACCGGACGAACGGCGCAGTTCTCTGGTCTATGTCTGCCAGCTCCTCCGATTCTGCTCCTGCCACACTTGGTCCGCTCGTGCGTACGACACATGTTGAATATGACCCTGATCTCCTCGACGACGATGCGAGTCAAGAGCAATATATTATCGAGCCTCAGTCAGGCGATATCTATGTCATGGCTTCGCCGACGAGCCCTTTACAGCGACTGTCTTTTTCCATGGCTCAGCTGGTAGATATGTCACCCTTCAGTTTCTCTGGCGAAGACGGGAAGATCTTCGTCGGAAAGAAGGAGACTTCTTTGTTGTTGATCGAATTAGAGACGGGCAGGATTAAAGCAACGTTGAACTCGGAGTGCCCTTGGGACCCTTTCAGCACCGGATCTGTCTCTGATTCTGGCGAAATTGACTTGGATGAGCTAGAGGAAGAAGCCACGCGTAATCACATGTCTGTGCCCACCGAAGTATTCATTGGGCGGACCGGTAAGTGCACAGTGCTATTCGTTTCTACTACAGGCTTACAGACAGAATTTATGCAAATTACATGCAAGACTACCATCTCTCCATATACACCCGACCTTCGTCGCCATCGAGCAAACCCATTGTACAGAATTTGTCATTTTCGACGTATGGGCCCAACAACCAAGACGTCGCATTCCAAGCACGTTACCGTCGGACGCCAGATGACATGTACATTCAGTCGCTGCCTGACGGAAAGATCATGGCTTGGAAAACCCAGGAAAGCGACTCGGATGGAAGTCGAGAAGTAGATTCCTCGTGGGCTCGACATATGCTCAGCGATCCGATGTAAGTGTCTTCAAATGGTATGCTGGATAAGGTCATCTGACTTCGGTATCAGCGTTGCTGTCTTCGACGTGCTCAAGAGTACAAAGAGAACGCACCCATTTGTATTGCTCCAGCCGCCTTTGAAGCTCTATGAAGATGGCCAGCCACTACCGAATCGCGACAAAGCCTACGTCGGCATTGTGCAGGACACTGGGTCGCTATTCGCCATGACATCGGAGCACTATCCTCTCGTCGCCTTCAACGACGTGAACTACATGTCGCCCCTGGGGATTGACCCCTCGCCTGGCATCGAATTCGATGGTACGCTCCCACCCGATATCGACGCGGTGACCCGTCATCGGGAGATGCGACGACTGCTAGAGATGTGTCGACACGGCAGCACTGACCGCCGGTGCTTCTCGGGCGTGCGAACACTGGAATCTGACAGTCGTTCGAGGTTGAGCCGGTTGCTCGATGAATCTCCGGTCGAATTACTTGTGCCTGGGGCTGAGGCTGGGCCCGCTGCACCACATAATACGCAAGTGACGGAGGTCCCGGCTTCAGGCAACGAGTCCCTGTCCGAACTGCGGGATCCGTGGGGGTGGAGGGAGACCGGATGGACTTCGCTGGCTCTTTCGGTGTCGCTGGTATTTCTGAGCAAGTTCCTTAGGAGCCGTTCCCGAGCGGAGCTGAAGGCACCTGAAAGCGCGGAAGCGGGCTTTTCGGCTATTCACCTGACGGAGGAACCTATTTCTATTGATGCAGACGCCTTGAACACTATTTCAGCTGTCCAGCCACATACTCAGGATAATGTTGCGGTTGCCCAGTCCTTCTATGTCGGCGATAGCTCAGCTCCCGTCGTCGACGTCCAGCCACCAGTTAACGAAGACGCCAGACTCTCGGAAAATTCTGGTCCGAATGTGCAGGAGGTTGCTATAGTAGATGATGGTGCTGAAGGGGAGGACAGTGATAAGGAGGGTGATATGGCGGTGTTCGGAAAGCGTAAGACAACGCGGCGGAAACGTGGCAAGAAGAAGAAAGGTAATGCGCAGAATGTCAATCTTGAAGATGGCTCCGGGGCCGAGGCAGGACAAAGCAACGATAAGTCGCCTAATTCACATGCGCCAGAACAAGGCATTGGCGTTGTTGCTCATGATCCCCCACCGACTAATTCGACGGTGCAGCTGATGTTACCCGCCTCCCTCAGCCCTTCAGGTTCATCTTCGCAATCCCTGGTCGTTTCGGACGAAGTTCTAGGTGAGCGGATAACGCACCCTCATTTATCAATGACGCGTTCGATTTATTCGGTTCCAGGATTCGGCTCCCATGGTACTGTAGTCTATCGTGGATCGCTTCAGGGCCGTGCTGTCGCTGTCAAACGGCTTCTTCGCGACTTCGTCACGCTGGCTTCTCGGGAAGTCAGCATTCTGCAAGAGTCAGACGACCACCCGAACGTCATTCGCTATTACTACCAAGAGGCGCACAGCAATTTTCTCTATATCGCCCTCGAGTTGTGCCCTGCATCGTTGGCTGATGTTATCGAGCAACCGGATCAGTTCCGCGACATATCCATCTCGTTCGACCCGAAGCGCGCACTCCGCGAAGTAACCTCCGGTCTTCGACATCTACATTCTCTGAAAATTGTTCATCGAGATATCAAGCCCCAAAACATCCTGGTCTCAGCTGCGAAAAAGACCACGGGAAAATATAGCGCACATCGGATGCTTATTTCTGACTTTGGCCTATGCAAGAAGCTGGACGTCGATCAAACAAGCTTCTTACCTACGGTTGGCGGTGCGATGGCAGTTGGGACGGTAGGATGGCGTGCCCCGGAGGTCCTGAGAGGAGAGGTAAACTTAGACGAAACTTTGTCTGACGATCAGTCCCAGTCGAGCCGAGACAGTGTTAACACGCCAGGTTCAGGCACGTCGACTGGGAAGCCCACAAGGTTGACAAAGGCTGTGGACATCTTTGCCCTGGGATGTCTCTTCTACTATGTTCTTACAAATGGCGGACATCCATTTGGAGACCGTTATGAACGGGAGGTAAATATAATTAGGAATGTGAAGTCGCTGGAGGGGCTGGATAGGTTCGGTGAAGAGGGCTCGGATGCTGTCAATCTTATAGGAATGATGTTGGACCCAGAACCATCCGCAAGGTATGTGTCTGCTAAATCAGATGATGAAATCAACTTAGCGGTTGTAGGCCGGATACCGGGACGTGCCTTCTCCATCCTTATTTCTGGGATGCTGGCCGTCGGTTAACCTTCCTTCAGGATGTTTCGGACCGGTTCGAGATAATGTGTCGAGAACCTCGAGATCCCAACCTTGTCGCGCTCGAGAAGGAAGCCCTTGCTGTAGTTGGCACCGACTGGCCGTCGCGTCTTGATAAGAGCTTTGTGGAGAATTTGGGTAAATTTCGCAAATACAACAAAGGCTCTGTTCAAGATTTGCTACGCGCACTACGCAACAAGGTATGTCGGCGTTCATCCTGTGTTCCGTTGGTAATAGCTGACCTTGCTGTAGAAACACCATTATCAAGATCTGCCAGATCATGTCAAGCGGACAATGGGCGGCATGCCCGAGGGCTTTCTCCAATACTTTACTCGCCGTTTTCCGCAGCTGTTCTTGCATGTTCATGGAGTTGTCGCCACCTCTCCGTTACGTGATGAGTCTATGTTTCGGTCTTACTTTGAACTGACAGACTAATTTGGGACTATCTCATTGCGCATATTGACCGCAGTTTTACATCATCTCATGCTTGTCTTGGATTGTTCTGTATAAGTATCTCCTCTGTCTTGTAACTTATTCCATTCTGTATTGGGTAGCTAGCAGGTATCGTACACATAATAGGATCCATCAATGCGGAATTGCTGCGTATCAAGAGGACATTCTAATTCCATCGAGACGACACGTGCATCACCCCGGCAAGTGCGATAGCATGACGGAATTCAGAACGACTATGTCTATTCCCTAATGATAATGTCTGACTTGGAGCCCGGCAATATACTCTACGTCGTAAGCCTTCCCTTTGATCAGTTGCGCTGTACCGTAGCTCTTCACACGCGCAGCCTCCCATCTAGGTGAGGGATCAGGTTACATGCTGCCCCTTGTCAATGAGATTGGACGTACTCATCGGTCGTTGGCACTTGACCCTCAAAAATAACTTGACCTTCTTCGGCCACCTTCTTGGACGGTAGGGGTTTCAAAGGGATGCCATTAATGAAGTGAGCAAAGTGGAATACGCCAAGGCGACGGAGATGAGCCTGGTCCTCTGGAGGTCTCACGACTAACGCAAAGTAAGCAGCCGTGTCGCGGTACTAGTTCACACCACTTACCGCGATGAATGGTGCCCTTGAGGATGCCACCTGACATAAAAGACAGTTGATCCCCTATATTGATGACGAGTGCATTATCTTGGTGCTAGATCGGTCTCAGTCCCGCCTCCATTATCACAACGAAGTAAAGTAAAAGCCATACCTTGACGTAGCGCCACACTCCATCCGGCATAAGGATCTGCAGGGCGGTGATAGGTTGCGATATTAGAGTGCTAATGGAATTGAAGTCTGTATGGCCGTTCAACATGACATTGTTCGTCTTTCGTGCCTCATCCGATGTAAGAGGATCATAGATCATATATCTGAGGAGCTGGGAGAGTGAAGTCAGCACATCAACTTATACTCAAAAAATTATGCCTACATCATCTCCTGTCCTGCCTTCGTCGTCTAGGTGTAGATGCCACAAATAGCCTTCCTCGAGTCCCAGCACCGCATCGATGAGTGTCAACACACGACGTAGGACTTTGTTTCGACTTTCCTGAAGCAGTAACATTAGATAGAGACAGAAATTACATACGCCACTTACCGCATAGAACGCCTTGATTTCGGGTACGTATGGCTGCAGGGGCTTAGGATGCCTTGAAACAGGGTCAACTCTAACATGATATTAGGACCTTTGTGTTCTCACTCGCGTATAAACGTACCGATTCAAATAGAAGTTGTAATGCTCTATCCGATCTCTCACGCCATCTTTGATTTCCCAATAATTCTGAAGCTGGAGGCGAGGAAATTAGACGGGATACATTGGATCACTTTACTACTTACCTTATACCCTATGAAAGATCCTTCCTCGGCGATGGGTGCTCTATGTTGCTCCTTTTCTTTTCTGGTGACACCATCGAATGCTCGTTGACCCAAAGCGAACTGCCTATTCAGCTATCAAGGTTGTCTGAGGTCGTGTCTCACACCTAGCTGTCAGAGCTACCGAAACTCACTGTCTCCTCAGAGATTCCATGGCCTATCACGTAGAAGAAACCATCTCGCTGCAAGGCTCTAGCGACCGTCTTCACTAACTCGTCCCGCTCCGTGTCATAGAGAGAAAGATCCACCGTCAGAATGTCGGCCCACTCAATGCCAGTGGATTGGGTAGGTGGTGGGGGTTGCCATTTCGGGAGTGGCGGGATAATTGAGCTGTGCTCAATCGACATAGTGCGTCTTTGTGCTCAGCGTGCTGAAGTATATCGACCGAAGCCAACTTCAAGAGTCCTGCGGCAAGAAGATATTTCTATATCTCTCTTGGCTGATAATGGTACCAGCCTACGCTCATCCTCGGGCGAAAGCACGTCATCCGGTTCATTCTGTATTCGCAACTGAGCGGAGTACTGTCACGGTTACAGCGTGTAAGATATGATTTCGGGAAGTCTCTAAGGACACACGATAAATGTATGCTCGGTGTTAATCTTGGCGCTTATCTGGTATACGCACTTACGACATGTTTGGTCTCGCAAGCGCTTTATAGGGAATAACAGCACGGAAAACGGGAATTGGACAGCAGAGCTCGGGGATTGCTTATCTGCTTCCCGTGGTGCCTGGCTCCGCGCGATGCAACATCCCAGATCTTATGACTGTCGTCTTTTCATACGCAGGTGATCAAGTCGTGACAGTCAGAACGATGACGCTGCTTTACCAGTCCCAACACCAACAGGTTCAGGATCTTGAATACCCAGGTGGATTACTTCTGCCGTGTCCAAGCGAAGATTTCTAGCTTATCTTTGTTCTAATCGATACCGGTGTCGTTCTGATGGCTTCTTTTCGACATTCGCAATATTGGCTTGCAATGATGTTTGCATTGGTACGGCTTATAATACAAGCCTTCGTCGACTTTGATTGTGGTGGACCATGGCAGAGACACCTCTACCCCAGGGCGTCGGCTATGGCATTGTACTGGGGCTCGGATTCTTCTTCGCCCTGGTTATGAATGTAATAACTTGGGTTCAAGCTCGGTTTTCCCGCTATTCGCCCAGCTCTGCTGCAGAGTTCACTGCTGCCAGTAGGTCTTTGAAGACCGGTATCGTCGTAGCGGGGATTGTCAGCTCCTGTGCGTGCCTGTACAATAAAACCTCGATCAGATGAGCTAACAGTCTCTTAGGGACATGGAGTCTCACCCTCCTGCAAAGTGCAACTCAATCCTATACTTTGGGCGTTTCCGGCGGCTACTGGTATGCCGTAGGCGGTACATTACAGATCGCTATCTTCTCTGTAATTGCCAGCAAAGTGAAGAGTAATGCTAATCGTGCGACGACCTTTCCTGAGGTACGGCTGGCATTCACTTTGGCTTATGGTCGAATCTTCACGCTCCATCCAGGTCGCATACGTACGATTCGGCACTGCTGGGCATCTAGCTTTCCTTTGGTGCGGACTTGTTTGCAATACAATCGTCTCGGCCTGCATTCTTCTTGGGGGTAGTACAGTAGTTAGCGCCTTAACAGGCATGAATGACTATGCTGCATTATTTCTGATCCCTGTAGGAGTCGCTGTGTATGTTGCTACGGGGTAAGTCACTCATTTCTCTATAGAGCAATCGTTTTAAGCAGTATTCCGATTTAGAGGCCTTCGCGCGACCTTCATCAGTGATGCGACGCATACATTTTTTCTCCTTGGAATTCTCCTGTGTTTCGTGTTCACGTACGGAAATCCTCTTGTCATGTGAGGATTTTGATTGAACTTCATCCTGTAGGGTATATACCCGATCCGACACGGTTGGAAGCCCGACGAGATTATACCACCTTTTGGAAAGGGCTGCTGAGCTTGCTCCTGTAGATGGTAACTACCACGGGTCTTATCTTACCTTCCGTTCACGCCAAGGAGCGATCTATGCCGTACAGGTAAGCTTGGAAATTTCTGTAGATTAGTCATAGTTAATCTACTTGTCATAGTCCATCATCACCGGTTAGTGCGTTTCTAATATGCGTCTCACTCCATCGATTCCAAATTGCTCTTTCGTAAGGCTTTGGTTTAGTGAACTGTGATCAAGGTTCATTTATTAGTGTTGTTGATAATCACCAAGTCGCGCTGAGCAGTCTCGTTCAGGTTATTGGTCTCGCGCCATCGCCTCTAATCCTGCCACCACAGCCAAAGCATACTTTCTTGGCGGCGTCGCCTGGTTTTCCGTTCCGTTCGCATGTGGCACGACTCTCGGCTTGGGTGCGCGCGCCCTCAGCACTCTCCCAGACTTCCCGACCTTGTCCGCTTCAGACGTGTCTGCCGGTCTCGCAGGCGTCCAAACAGTGAGCTATCTCATGGGCAAGGCCGGAGCTGTCCTCGCGCTGCTGCTTGTCTTCCTTAGCGTCACTTCCGTAAGTTCTTCATCAATAAACTAAAGTATCGACTTGAGGGAACTAAGCCATGGCGTCTTGGCTGTCAGGCGTTGAGCGCGGAGATGATTGCCGTGTCCACGCTACTGTCATTCGATGTCTATAGGCAGTATTTCAAGCCTAACGCTGCGAGTAAGGAGATCGTGGCCGTCTCGAGGTATTGTATCGCGTTCTGGGCAGTTTTCTCTGGGGGAATATCGTCAGTATTCAAAGCCGTCGGAATTGTGAGTCATTCCCAAGGACTCCTTTCGGGATTGACAAAGCTTGTCGCCTGCAGAACATGGGCTGGCTTTTCTACTTCTTGGGAGTTGCCACAGCCTCTGGCGTATTTCCTATCGCTCTAACATTCACGTACGTTTTAGTTTACATTCTACTTTGCCATTTCCTGATTTCAGCACACCTAGATGGAGGGACCTTAGTAAAGCAGGCGCTGTTGCTGGGTCCGTGGGTGGTATGGCCATTGCCCTGATAGTCTGGCTTGCATCGGCCAAAGCTATAAGCGGAGAGATCACAGTCGACACACTCAGCGGTCAATGGGTCTCGTTTGCAGGAAACGTCGCTGCGATTGGAGCAGGTGGCGTGTTGTCTATAGGCCTTTCGCTCTGGAAGCCTGCAAGGTTTGACTGGGAGAAAACAAGAAGAATGAGAGTTGTCAGTGAGAAGACAGAGACCCTCGAGGGTGGTACTGAGGAAAGTGATGGTGGCAAGGAGGATGACGTGGTGGATGAGAAGAAAGCATCTCTAGACCGTGACGAGGAAGATCAAAGCATCCAGACTGCGGATGGCTTAGATTTCAGATCTCTAGACAGAGCGTTCCGGTTCTATGGCTGGCTGTTTGCCTTACTCGCGGCTGTCATAACCTTTGTATGTCCTTTCTCTCCCTTGTCGTGTTCCTGCGTTAATACTTCTTGAGGTCATTCCCGTCCCACTCGGAGCCGCTCCGTACGTATTCTCTCCTCGCTTTTTCGCGGGTGTAGTAGGGGTGCAAATCGTGAGTACACCTGCCAGCTCAAGGTGGTGCGAATCCGATGCCTGACTTGCGGTTGTTTGCGATGTGTAGGTGTGGTTGTTCCTGGCTGCCTTCCTTGTGGTGGTATTGCCATTGGTGGAGTCCAGAAAAGCGCTTTGGAAAATTATCCGGAGGCCTTCTATCATATGATAGCTTTGTGCGTTTCTTGATGAGGGCATTAGCTCCAGTCGAGTATCAAGCTCTGATATCTTATAGACATGCACGAATTTTGTAGCTCCGAACTCGTGAAACAGACGCAGAATCGAGAAAGATAGAACGACCGATATAGATGTAGCCGTAACTTCCAGTGATGCTTTAGTGAATAAACGATTACGATTAGTGTACGTTTCCATTGAGCCATAGCAAACACCAAGCGCAGCAAGTCGCGTACGGCAGACCTTTGCGCTATCCGCAGCAGCAATCTTCTAGCTGGTGGCGCTCGGACGCCGGGGAACATACCGTCGAGGATCCAAGCGCCCTCTTCTCTATTGAACCGGCAAGATTATAGTACGAATCACATAGAAGCCTCTGGTGAGGGCGCAGCCGGGGTGATCGACGTGGACTCAGCGCTCTTCGCGTGCACAGCTATCATATTTTATCTCTCGCTGGCAGAAGAAATAATTTCGATGTAGACCATCGTCGAGCTCGATGCACTAAAAACTATCATCATGATCACATCATATCCCAGGATCAGCCTGGCGCAAACGCTTCCTCGTAATGCGTCGGAATCCTGGGTGGGAAGGACCGCAGTCGGGCTGGAAAACGCCAGGCTGCATTTTACATGTTAAAAAGACTGGACACACTCACAGTTACAAGCGATCCAGTGGTGCGATGTTCGATAAAGACCCCCGCATCATCCGTACATTCCGCGAATGCTCCTCGGAGGCCTTGTTCAAATTGTGGAACAACCCAGTCGTTCATTGCACCTTGTGGGAGGATACCGCATGGAGACGAGTTCGTGAAAGATGAACTGAAGCCTAGTGCGGCTGCATCACAGCTCTACGTTAGGAACCGGATGGCGAGGGAGAGCTCATGGAAAACGCCGACATAAGGATGTGGAATCCGAAGAACCGCGAAGCTCGTATATCTACTGCACTATGGAACGACAGCGGGCACGGCGCTCAAGTTCATCATCGATCACGCGTTTAGGAACTTTGGGCTGCATCGGAGGGCGTCAGGCGGATTCGAGGAAAATGCAGTGGCGATAGCTATGTATAGGAAGTCCTTGGAGAGATTGCAAGGGCGTGAGGTGCTGATGCAATCGTGGTTTCAGAAGAAGAGCGGAGAAGACAGGCTAATTAGCTGGATGACGGCTGGGAGGATTCGATGGACATGAGAATGTTGAATACAGAATGGGCGGAATTATCTGGGTGCTGAGGAAGGAGAGAACGAAGCAAAGGGTATTCCGTGGAAGAGCGGCTTAAGTTTCGAGTCATTCCCAGCAGAGAGTTCAACTGCCTTTCGTGCAAGATAGATTCGGTGGTGCCTATGCGATTGGGAGCGACGTTCAAACCAGAAGCGAGAATTGCTGTCAGTCGCGGGCACGCGGAACGCACAAAAGTTAAGTCCAACCTAACCTCTTTTATGAGTCACACAGGATTGAAGGACAGACGTACCAGGAGGCACATGATAGAACGGTAACACGACGCTGTGCGCGTTGTTTGTCTCTGTTGTACAGTATAAGATCGTCACGTGAATCTATCACGTGATGCCTTGGCTTTCTGCACGAGAAAACATATGTTCAGTCGGGAGCAACTGAAGCTACTAAAGCTAAACTAGGTACACAGGTTTCCCACATAATAAAATAAATTTACATATTTTTTTTGACTGCGAATACGCTGCCTCATCGTGCAGAAAGCCAACGCGTCACCTCGCGTCACCTGGATTCCACGTCACGTGATGGTCCTAATGGCGCGCGCGTGCAAGCAATTTATCCGTGGTTAAGTACACTGACCTAGTGTAACTTACCTATTGACTGACTTTCACACACATCGTAATCTCCCAACGCAAATGAAGCAGGCACCGGCTCACTACCGTCGTGCGCTTTCTTCACCCCTTTCTTGTAAAAACGATAGGATCCCTAATGGAACTGCCTTTCACCTCATGCTGGCACCGAGTGAAAGTACCAACTTCCCATTTGACCATGAGTTGGACCGCGCATTAAGCTTCCATGTAATAACGAGGTGTGTTTAAGGGCGTGACAAGCTGAGACAAAACAGTCACGACAAGGTGAGTTTGGTGGATGCATCTCTGTTTTCTTCTCTGACGATTCAGTCATAGTTGTATTCATTGGTTGTTTATGGTGGCGAGCCCGCTGGCAGTGACTACACTTCTTGCTTAACTACCGCTAGAAGCATATTAAGAAGTCCCACCTTCATGTACAGCGAGTGGATCGACATGTTGGAAAGCGGATCGTATCGCCAACTACTTATCTGTGAGGCTTCTGGGAATCGGGACCAGCAGAAAGAATACGCGTCATAAATACGAGAAGGCTAAGACAAGAAAGGTATGTGTGCCATCTCTGCAAGAGGCGGCATCGTCTATGTTGCAAGACTAGACTCTCTGCTACGAGGGAGGTCCCGCGAGATTCATAATCATGGGTGCAGCAATATCTGTGACGATTTATGCTCTTTGAGGCACCACGTACATGCTTGGTACTCGTCGAGCACGCAATCCGCAATTTGGACTCTTCCAGAGTGGTCAACATCAATCAGGCCATTTTGGTGTGTAGTGAGTACATCTGCACATGTCCAGTCACCGAACAATTATTAGTCTTGCCGATGCAGCACTATCTTCGCCTGACCGAGGTCAGACAAATTTCTGGGTTGACTTGCAGCACGTGTTGCATACCGGAATGATTTAATATGGCGGTCAGTTTCCATGTAGTCCTGTGCGGGTTATTCTCAACATCTTATCGGAGGTGTGGAAACTATATCTTGGGTGTGCCGCCCTCTCTTTCGATATATCAGGCTTTTCAGGAGGGCGCAAAGGAAAGTGACTTCGGCCTCATCCAGGATATACCTAATTGGAAACAGCATTGGCCTTTAATATCAACTGGAAGTAGGATTTCTTCCAAAGTGTCCCATTAAAACTCTTCAAAAGAGCTCCAATACGGCAACCCTGTAGAAAATCTTTAGAAACGCCGGGTGAGAACAGGCTGCTGTTCAAAGTTGTTGCAAGCGTGTCACGACTGAAAGTTCCTAGCAATTCTATCCGGAAGCGCTGATTTGGAAAATTACCAGAGCGTATACCAATATACATTGCTTCATAGGTATCTACGAACGGCCTGAGGGGATGCCTTGCTTAGTATCTCCCTGGTAGTGAGGGAAATCTAACAAGGTTTCTGCAATGCCCACAAGGAGGGAATTATGGCTGACCATGAACTGCCAGTTCAACGCCGACACCAGACCAAATACACATGCTCACTGCTATAGAGTGGTTGTATTAGCTTGAAGATATCGCGCGGTCATTGTTACGCTCAACGGCTACTACGAGTCCACGGAGATCTCAAAGGGGTGAGTCGGGTCATTTCGCCAGTATCAAACGTCTCAGATGCCAAAGGCGAACATACTGATAGCAGCATCATGTGCACCGAAGCTAGCGAACACTGGTATGAGCACTCCTGGCTATCAGCACCGTTTGGGGCCAGGCGACACCAACACAAGCCCTCCAATGCTAGATGTATGTGATCCTTTCTTATCCATCTACTTCCGAGTGCTTGAGCAGATCACGACTCACTACAAATTGGTACACCACGCTGGATACATCCTGAGGCCTTGATAGAAACACACCAGCGGAGCACGGCGGATGATATCTACAGTATTGTGTCTTTATCATCAGATACACTGTAATGCGACAATGCTTGCATAATTCCAATGGTGAGACACCATTGCTGCGTTCACATACTAAGTGTACGCATTGTTACCCGCGTTCGCCTAAGATGTTGCGATCATAGCGCCACTGCTACCAGGCGGACGCCCCCGGTGGTCAGAAGAAGTCCCGACCTTTTCGACAAGCCCACACATTCTCTCGAATGACACCCTGCTCTAGGTATGACCTAATACACCGAAAGAAGTTGCGATGGGGGCATCCGTTGCTTTGCACGTACCTATCGTGGAGTATCGACTGGTCAGGACTGGGTCTGTCCAAAGGATTTATCACGACTGGTTTAGAATTGGCTCTAGAGCGGGACCGATTCGTAGTCTGCGAGTCGGACGTTTCTATTGTGCCGAGGTCAAGAAAGACCCAACAATGTCCATGTATCTCTTCCTCTCCTCCCAAAATGGTTGGTGAGTTGATTGCGCGAATTGAATCCATTTCACCCTAGGCATCCGCTCGAAGAATGGTTTCACTACCGTATCTGTGGCCTCATCCTCTACTCCGTTGATCAATAAGGTAGTGTACGCGAGCCCATCAAGCTGGTCGATTATACTCCACGTCTTGATTGTCCCGGTAATGCAGAACTCGGAAGGACCATTCCTACGATGACATGTCTTGGGTCTCAACGGCGCAGAGGGAGAGGAGGCGAAACTTACATTACATGGTACACCGTGTGGTCTTCATTCATAGCAGTGACGGATGCCATCAGCTCCTGTGGCCAGGGATCGACGTTGCAGACATGTTTCCTATAGAAGGAAAACATCCCTTCCTCGTACTCCTTATCGCCAGTCGTCCCCTCCGCCTCATGCTTCCGTATCATATCAATAAACTCCTTGGGCATCTCCTCTAGGAGCCTGTTTGTTTCCTGTATCCAGAGCTCCATAGACGCAGGCGTTCCTACCAGCACCATATGCTTCAAGCCAGTCGGCTTGCGAGTCGCTGCGAACATCGCCGCCAGCATCCCTCCCCAAGAATGACCGAGTAGATCGTAGTTATTGGCGATCCCGAGATGGTCAAGCAGGTTCTGCAGCTCGTCCATGAAGAGGTCGCACGTCCAGAAGTCTGCTCCTCTGTCGCGGAGATGTGTGGATCTGCCGATGCCGATCTGGTCGTAGAAAACAACCGGAATGCCGTGATTGCTCTGAAGGTCGGTGTGCGGCGCCAGATAGTGGTGAGACATCCCTGGGCCGCCATGGAGAACCACGACTGGCCTAGCTGAAGAGTTCAGATCTCCTGTGAGCTGATACCAAGTCTGGAAGGTCTCGTCGCCTACGCGAAAGTCGATGGTATCGGCCATTACTGCGCACCTGAACTTAGCGCGTGCTTTGTAGGCTTCCCAGGTAGCACAAATGTAGCCGTACAACAGTCCACGATACGGTATGCCCACGATGTTATCTCCGTAATGTGCAAAATTATCACGTTGATTGTAGTGTAAGCACATGATGATCACAAGAACAAATGAGTGAATCCTCCCGTATGTGTTCGGTGATATATTTACAGCAGTCAAGCTGGCAGAGGGCAATTACTTGAATCCAGTTTATCAGTGCATAGGTCATCGCAATCAAATGATTTTCAGCTCACTTACGGGACGCTCGCGTCAGCTCTGAGACTTACTCTCAGCTTGCCACATATCCGGGGTCGCCGCTGGCTGCTCGTCGACCGGGTTTGTGTCGTGTGCTCTCCGCTCGGCCTCCTTCTTCTGTGCAGCCTCGAATCCATCCTCATCGAACGACTTGTTGCAACAAGAACCGCAGCATCCCCTCTGCCCCCCACAGCAGCCATCTGCACCGAACCGCTCTACGAGAGTAAATCGGAGCGATACAGGTTAGAAGAACAGACTCACTCACTCGTGTTGCACCATGCCTCAAAGCATCCAGTTACAGCAACACCTGATAAATTCCTATCGGCACAGGCATCCTTGACGGTAGTATAAATTTGACGTACAGCATACACCTATAAGTCCGGCGATGCAGCTTTCTCCTGCGTTGGCCATCTCGCTGGAACAACGAATGGAGCGTAATAAAGCAAAAGGGCCTTTATTTATGGCTGCATTTTCAGTGCGTAGGAGGCGTACGCGCAGCAACGCATATATGCAGCGATGCCATTGCTCAGATGTACAGGGGATACCGGCGTCCGGCGGTCAAGTTAGGTTCAGGGCCGGCGGCGACTTGCAAGTACTGCCTTCAAGCAGGTGAACTCGATTTGATGGGCCAATGCCACAAAAACCAGTAGCAACAAATATTTATGACATACAGACACAATGTAATTTACCCCATTAGAAAGCATTTGGCGACATACTTTTTCAACGCAGCTGGGAGCCGAAAAAGATGCCAAGACAACTCCAAGACAACTCCATAAATTCCTCATGGCTGCACAGGCGGCAGGAATAGCTCCAACGCTGTGAGAGCCTCAGGCTGCACCGGCCATTGTTGAATCACCCGCTCTGGCGGTAATTCAGACCAGTTGGGGGATGAAGTTGGCTTGATCTGGGAGAAATCCTGCACGAATAGGTGCTTGCTCTCCTAGCAGAACATGAGGCCATGCAAGGAGAACGTGGTGTCAACACGTACCCAGGCACTGCTCTCTGTCAGGTTGGGTAGGGATTTGGGGAATGGTGAGAAGCGGATCCCTGAGCAATGTTCAATGACGGGATTTGATGGAATGGAGAGATAGACGTCTGTGTCCTTTGAGGTATGCATCCGGAACTAGAAGTGAATAAGTGCGAGATTAGACGAATAACTGTCGCAGCTTTTACCTGATGACAACTAAGCACCAGCACGCATCGTCGTAAATCATGCAACAGCACGCTACCGTTCACCTGGCCCAGCAGCAGTACGCAATGCGTGATATTCCGGACATGGATAGCAGAGAACGACCGCCCGACTGGAGTTACTAAGTTTAAGATGCAGTGATCCAGGTCCGAAATAGTCAGATCGGTTGCCTGCACATTTCCCAGCTCAGCCGCAGTAAGGTAGGTATACGATCTCGATGCAATGGACAAGCCCGCAGTCACAGCAGTCGGAGGTACCTCCGTCGATGTAAAAGATGGCGTCGGAGCAATAGCATTCGGGGTGGTCGTAGGTGTAGACGCCTTAGTCGCCTTTCGCCTGAATGAAAACTTAGCCTTTGGAGCAGACGCAGCGCGCAATTCTTCCAGATTCCCCTCGATAGAGTTCAGTTGCTATCGAAAAATCCGTCGAAGAGTGCAGGAACTAGATGTAGCAGATACCCTACCGATTCGTATTGCCTCTGATCGTAAGACGGCAGATACCCAGTTGCGTCCGTCAATTCCTTCCTTACTTTCACCAGATCCTGCGTGATACCTTGGACTTGCTCCGGATTCGGTGATGGTTTGGCAGCTTCGATACGCGACGAAAGTTCTGTTGTACCGGCACCGTTTAGGGCATGCTCGAAATGAAAATGGCGGATTGCAGACCGGATCGGGCGTCCTGGAAGTAGTGATAGAATGTGTCGATTAGCTCGCGAGTATTGACAGACATTCCGACGGAATCCAGAAGATTGGTCTGAAATTAGTATAAGGACCGTCGCAGTGACTGTGGTGGTCGTTACGTATACTCGTTAGAAGCAGGGTGACTCCGTGACACAGAGCGTCTCAGGCTGGCGCGGCCTCTTCTAGAGTTCGTTCCTCCTCACGATCTTCCCCCTCGTCGCTGCAGAGCACCTCAAGATCCTCTACAATGGCTGATATGGACGTTGATCCCCCTACCACTGCGAACAAGAAGGAGGAAAAGCAGCGATTTGAGGTCAAGAAGGTGACTGTCCATAATGCGATGCCTGAACATGCACTGACCAATGCTTAGTGGAATGCCGTGGCTTTGTGGGCTTGGGGTAAGCTGGATCTTTAGAAGTCAGCCGAAGATGTTGCTTGGATTGTACGCGAAGCTTTCGCGCGTGCAAGAGGTCTGGTTGCTCAGAGCGTGACTAACTGATCTGTCCGTAGACATCGTCGTAGACAACTGTGCCATCTGCAGAAACCATATCATGGATCTATGTGAGTATCATGCTTATCTTGCTTATCTTGCAACCGTGGTCCACGGCGTCACTGATACGGTATTGCTGTTCTGCCAGGCATCGATTGTCAGGCGAATCAGATCTCCGCAACCAGCGAGGACTGTAACGCGGCCTGGGGTATCTGTAACGTATGTCCGCGCAATGTTTTAGGTCACGATTTGTGTTGATGGTTGGACCATTCAGCATGCGTTCCACTTCCACTGCATCTCGCGGTGGCTGAAGACTAGGAACGTCTGCCCGCTGGATAACAGAGAGTGGGAGTTGCAGAAGTACGTTATCGTTCCTTCCTTTTTTCATGATGGCGCGTTCAATCTGAATATCCTAGGTACGGCCGATGAGGACCCTGGTTTACGTCAGAATAATCACCATGTTTTGTCTGTATACTAGCTTTTTCCTCTGTTCCACGTGTATCTGCAAAATTGTTCAAAATCGCTACATTCGCATAGAAACTAATGTGCCACGACTTGCAATCAGATGTGAATGATGTAAGACGATGAGCTGCATCTTGGAAGTTCGGGTGTTCGGTACGTATGATTAATGCACTTGACGTACTCTAAACCTCCCGGTGATAGCAATTCGGGCATGCCAGTTTCTGTAGAATTGGCTAATGCAATGACTTTTGTTCCAGATATGGGGTTGGTGTAGGTGCTTTACGAGTAGCCCTCAAATATGACTGGGATATGATGGTGAAGATATAAAATTAGCTGAACAAGCCAAGGCGAATACCAATGATGACCAGCACGACCATCAACTACTGCATAGGCGACGAGATTCCCCCCACGCTCACTGGGGATCTGAATTCGCCCGCTCGACCTCCATCCTTGTCATATTCTACGACCAGCTCGGCGGTGGTCGATCAACCCATCTCCCTGGGAGAAAGAAAGAATTCTGGACGTACGACCTCTTCATGAACGAGCTCCAGAGCCCACTTGAACATCACAAGGTCGTGGTTAACTATGATCTCCTCGGGGATTCGTTTGGCGTGATGTTGGCTATGATGTTGGTGCCGATGCACAAGCCCAAGAGACTGATGCACTTGGTCATGGTGTCCTGCCCGCCTTCCATAGAGTTGCGGCTCTCTTTGGATCAACTGGGTCAAGCTCGCGAGATCGACATACATGTCATTCTGACAGGGAAAGGAGACATATGTAGATACACTCGACTTCGGTGTCATCAGATGGTTCGATGCCCAAGAGCGTCCGTAGTCGAGGAGCTGCCCACCATGCGTGACCCAAGTAATAATTTAACTGTTCCAAGGTAAGAACTCGTAGTAGAAAGAGTACATGCTGTACAGCCGGACCCGAGAATTGTGGTTACGGTGCCATGAATTCTACCGGAGTCCGTGCGAGTAATAAGCAGATGCGTACACACAACGAAGAGCGTCAGGACGACACCATAGCCGACATAAGTGAGGAGAGATCCTTGTAGGAATGTCTCCTCGCTGTATATCAAGGTCGAAGTCTCATTTAAAGGCTGCGGTCTGGGGCATGACTGTGCCACCACGTCATGTGCTAGTGACACAACACGACAGAAGCTAGCCACCAGTGACTATGGATGGCTATGCACTTTTTGCTCCGTCCATTCTGAATTCCTGAAAGGGATCGGATGCTCGAATTCATGAATGCCAGGTATGGTGAATTGATCTGCACCACGACAACCACAGCGGTCGCGGCGCACCTCGATAACTGCATTCCATATTAGACTACCTGCGTTGTACTTAGGCTGCCGCGGAACAGGCATAACTTTACGCTTGCTGATGGTCCACCTTACTAGCCACGAAAGCACATCTCAAGCTCTCCGCGTCAGGTTCCGGTTCCGCATAGTTCCCGCTATTCGTCGTCGTATTCTGGGGGTCCTGCTGTAGAACAATCCTGTTCCTCGACGCGAATGAGTACTGCGGCCACTCAGGTGAACGGTCCAGCTTGTACGTGTTCGGATCACCCGAGCGCACGAAGGACAGCCAATACGCGAAGAGCTCTGAGGTGAAGGCGAGCTCTACTGGCGTCTGCGGCGTGAACGTCGTAGTTCCATTATATCTGCAACATGCGATTTGAATATTCGACGTGCATTATAGGAAGTAGGAATTCAACACACCCGGTATTTGTACCTCGGAACATCATCCAATTTTCTGACGCATGTTCGACGGCGGTGTCGTTAATTTGCGTGGGATTCGGCTGGTTATACCGATACGTCCATGTATTGTTGAAAACTGAAAGGGCTGTGCCAAGAATGGTACGCTTGGGGTGACATCATCAGGAGAGCTCGGAAATACGTTTCAAGTGATCGACTTACCGCACAGCGAACATCTGATTCACCGGTAGTATCACGAAATTGCTCGTTACTGGACGGGTACTGTGATGCTGGGTAGATGACAGTATAACCTTCTAGGTCGTATTCGGTGAGGGATGGAAAATATGTTGTAAGGGCGGTAAGAATGTCTGATCCACCGGATAGGGTCTCGTTGGAGGTGGCGCTGTAGATGAGAAGTTCTACAAACGAACAAGGAGGTATGAGAAGTAGAGCACCTACCCGACGATCAAAGGCACCTGCTTGAACTCGCCTCGCAAAACCGACCGCGTAGGGTAGTCAAGGATGATTTTGCCGTCGATGATAGGGTGGAATGCGTTATAAAGGGATCCTGTACTGCATAAACGTCAAGGACTATTCGTATCTAACAGAGGACCTCAACCTTCGGAGCTTACAAGTTGTAGTTGGTAGCGTCCTGAGCCCGCGCTAACGCGCTCACACTAGCATTGCGCAAGCACGCCATTTGCTCGGCGACGGTGTCTGGGCCACAGCCGGCATAGCTTGCGTAGTACTCAAAAGCAGGCTGGTGGAATCGGAGGGAACTTACATGAGCACAACACGAATGGACACTTAAGAATAAATCTTACAATCTCCTGCTCCGGTAGAGCCACAGGTGTTCGGAACACACTCTGAGCAATAGCGCCATGGAACAGCGGAGTGCTACCCTCATTCGCAACAAGGTGGAGCTCGACGGATGATCCGCCCGCACTCTGGCCATTGATAGTAACTTGCGTTGGGTCGCCGCCAAACATATCGATGTACTGATTGATCCACTTGAGTGCTTGAATCTGGTCCTGGAAGCCAGCATTGAGGTCGCCCACCGTGCCGCTCAGGAGCTCTGGATGCGCGAGGAAGCCGAAGGAGTCGAGACGGTAGTAGACAGAGACTATAACTACATTCGGGAATTGGTTAATCCAATCGTCAAACGGCCAGTTTGCTGGATTTCCGTAGACATAACCTGAGTAGAAGGAGTGAATGTAGCCAGAGAAACCGAAGGTATATGAGGATTACCTCCACCGTGGATGTAGACGAGCACAGGCACTATTAGAGTTTATTAGTATTATTGCTCATGACTGGGGAATTCATGTTACGAACAATTACTGCCCTTGGAGGCGCCGTATGGTGTGTAAATGTTAACTTTCAGACAGTCCTCACTCCCCGCACCTCCAGCATCACCTACTGTAATAAAGATCAGTTTGAGCATGGTCGAAGGTTTATTGACATTGCCCACCTCCCGTAGTACCTTGGATGCAGAAATTAGGGTAAGTCGTAGAGTCAATGACTTGGCCGTTTGCAGCAGCTGCTACACGAGTGACATTCAACGGAAGGGGAGCGCGAAATCTCAGTTCACCGAGAGGAGGTTCGGCGTACGGAATTCCGAGATAGGCCACGGTGTTAGGGTAAGAAACGTTCCCCTTGTAGCTCGCATAGCCGGTGTCGACGACGTTTCCGACAGTTTCAGTGGTGATTGCGAAGGCAAGTCGCGAACCATATAGCAGAAGCCCAACTAAAGAGCGAAGTGTCAAGCCCCACATTTTGCTAGCCAGCTAGGACGCCTTGTAGCATTTCGTAGATGACACGCCCTCCTTATAGAGAGACCCAGAAAATAGAAACAGAGCGGCCGACAGAAATAAAAGAGCCGAAATAATTGCACATTTGGCCAATCACAACCAGTCGAAGCAGGCGCAAGGCGGTCATCAGACCGTGCTTGAGGCTTCGTGGAGGAACAGTCGGAAATACCACCCTGGACGGGCCGCTCCTGAGTGTGAAGGTCTGAATTCCCTGACAAAAACCACAGCTTTGACGTTGCTACCCTAGTATTGGAAGAAGATATCTACTGCTCGGTGCAGCTGCAGGACGAGGCAAAAAGCAGTGAAACAGATCTAGAGGGTGCGGGTTAACCGCCGGCGATAGCATTGCAACGGGCGCCTAATTAATTCCTGTAAAGGCAATCTCCGAAGTGGATCTTATTGCGTGCACTGATTTCTTTCGTAAGGACAAACGTAGTAAGGGCTTCCGTGTTCGTTTCACAATAACTGCTTGCTGTTTGAGAGATCTCAAGTTCAGGACAATGAGCAAAGTGGTATTTGGTGCGTTCTTATATAACCTTTAACATATGATGTATTTCATAGCTATTCAGTCGGCAATGTCCCCTATAACATGGGCGAAGTAGGTCCTCATCCTTGTGCTTGCAATCAAAGAGACTTACGAGGCTTCCGTGTAAGGAACAACTTATTGATGTGTTCAAGTCGGTTGGGCAAGTTATTGGATTCAGGTGTGTGAGCATAGATCTGTAAGGAGGCTGACTTACTAATCCTATTGAACAACGAAGATTGGTGTTTGACAGGGAGACGGGGAAACCGCGAGGATATGGGTTCTGCGAATTCACGGGTACGCTCGCAACTAGTCTGATTGAATATACGCAGCCCGGGTCCTTACAGTACCACGGAATTGTGCCACGTCTAAATCACAGACCATGAAACTGCATTGTCTGCTGTTCGCAACCTGAATAATGTCGATGTCGGTGGTCGTCCCCTTCGAATAGATCTCGCCGATTCAGACCCATTCCTTGAAGGCAAAACCACGGTGCGTGGCGAAATCATCGACAGCGGCGAATCAAGAGCCCAATGGCGAGAACGTGAACGTGAAATCCACCGAGGGGGCGGCGCTCCGTCTAGGAATCAAGATCCAAACGCATTTCTCTCAACCCTTCCGCCAGGCGTGCCAGTGCCTCCAGGAAAGACGCCTCCGGATGTAATCACGCAAGTCCTGGCTGAAATGCCACCCCCTCAAGTAATTGAAGTCTTAGCACAGATGAAGGTTCGACGTCAGCATAGTGAGAATGCCTCAAGATCTATATCACTGAGCCCCTCTCGAATGTGTTTAGGCATTCGTTATCACTCACCCTGAACAAGCACGAGCACTGCTTATGGCGCATCCGCAGCTCGGATACGCGTTGTTTCAAGCACTGATTATGCACAAAATCCTAGATGAACAAATTATTACGGTAGAACCATTTCCTCGCTTGAATATCACACTCGCCAGTTGTCTGAATGGACCGGCAAATAGCGTATGCAAGCTGCTGCCGCCGCCGCTTCAAGACCGGCCCCCCCGAATGTTCCGACCCCTGCCCTTTCTGTGCCACCTCAACCACCTTTCCCTCCGAACTTGTACAGTCAAGGCCCACAACATCTGCATCAAGGACAACCTCCCATGCCGATGTCTAACCCATCCATGACAGTGCCTCCGCCGATGCACGGGCACGGACAGCCCCAGATGCCTCCTATGCCGCCATATGGAGCGCAGGCACCGCCGCCACACATCCCGCCCAATCATATTCCTCAGTCACAGCCGTCTTACTACCAGCCGCCCCCGCCGCATCCGTCATCTACACCAAATCCAGCACAGGCGCAAGTGCAACAGGACGTACACATTGATCCGCAGCAGAAGGTAAACATCATGATATTGGCGTCTTAAATGCGCGGTGATTAATTGGTATACAGGCAATGCTGCTGCAAGTCTTAGGCATGACGCCGGAGCAGATCAACGCCTTGGACCCAACAGCGCGAGATACCGTGAATCGGATAGTGCGTATCCTACTTCTCGTAGGCGCCAAATCTTCAACTCACGTCCTTCCCTCACAGCGAAGTCAATTCTATCCGCAAGGTTTCTCGACATAGCTAGCTAATGTCTAACGAAGACTACCAAAATAATATATCGAGCACGTCCTCGATTCTACCCCTGTATATTATACAAGCTTGTTTTCCAAACTTCTCGTCGTCTTTAGAACAACCAGCTTCTGTGCAACCTCCTCCAGCGGGATCGTCTCACTCCGCGCCTTCGTGCCGACGTCGTCACGGTTACGGACGTTCACCGAGCGATTGTCCAATTCGTCTTGGCCAACGACTATACATAAATATTCTTCAGTATTGCTACCTTCACACACATAGTAACATAGACGCTCACCAAGAATGAAGTTATACTGCGCGATTTCTCCGTTGCGGATCTTCTTCGGCAGGGTGTTCTCGCCATTGTCAACGTCTGCGAAGATGCCCAACTTATTTAGGTATTCCGCGACTTCGGACGCGTAATCTTTCTACAACCCAGTAGTCGGTCAGTAACACACCTTTGGACAGCTAGAGGCACTCACATATGGTACAGAGACTGGAATGACCAAGACTTGCCGTGGCGATATCCAGAACGGCCTGCGGAGAACGTTTAGGTCCATCCCGAAAACTGCCAAACAAACAAACTACCATTTCCCAGCAAAGTGCTCCGTGATAATAGCAATAAACCTCTCCAAGCTACCCAAGATCGCACGGTGGATGATGACCGGCCGCGTCGGCTTATCAGGGTTGGGCGCCTCCTCGCCACTACGGTACTTCAGATTGAACTGCTCCGGCAGCTGGAAGTCCAGCTGAATCGTTGCACACTGGAATGAACGCTTAAGCGCATCGCTAATCGTGATGTCGATCTTGGGGCCGTAGAATGCACCGTCACCTGGGTTGAGCTCCCACTTGCTGGGGTAGAACGTGTCCAGCGCCTTCTTCAATTGCTATAAAACGAAGTCAGAGTCAGCGAGAGGTGCGTGCAGAGGATGGACTGACCTCTTCGGCAACATTCCACGTCTCGATCTGGCCGAGGTAGTTCTCTGGCCGTGTAGACAGCTCGAGCTTGAACTCAAAGCCAAAGAGACCGTACACGTATTGCATGAAATTAAACAACGAACCGATCTCCTCCTCGACCTGAACGAAGTCAATCACAGACGTTCCATGCGACATGGACGCTATCCCCCTCACCTGCGACGGCATGCAGAAAATATGCGTATCATCCTGGACGAACCTCCGTACACGCGTCAAGCCTGTTAACGCGCCGCTGGCCTCATTCCGGTGGACGATGCCGAACTCGGCCATGCGGATGGGCAACTCTTTGTACGAGCGATCGCGCGAGTCGAAGATAAGACAGTGACCAGGGCAATTCATTGGCTTCAACGCCCACTTCTCCTTCTCGACGTCCAGGGTGAACATGTCGTCCCTATAGTTCTGCCAGTGTCCGGACGTCTCCCACAGTTTAGAGTTATACATGTTCGGCGAGATGACTGGAGGTGAGGGTGGTTAGCAGCGTTCGGGAACCGGGACGAATGACGACTATACCTTCCTGGTAGCCTCGCTTGAAGTACTCTGACTATATGCGTATTAGATAATTGTATTGAGCTTGTCAGCTTGATAGCCTACCCGGAGCAACTCGACGAGTGTGTTGTATATCCGAGTACCGTGTGGTAAGAAGAAACAGCTTCCAGGACTTAAGTCATTGAAGAAGAACAGCTCTTGTTCCTAGACTATTGTTAAGACAGGATCCTTTTGCTTCATATTTGATTGCATACCTTGCCGATCTTGCGATGGTCACGCCTTGCAGCCTCCGCAAGGAACGCCTTATACTCTGTCAGCTGCTTCTTGTCGGGAAATGAGATGCCGTAGACTCTTTGTAGCGAATCATTGCTCGGATCACCGAGGAAGTATGATGAGGAGTTCTATCGTTAACTGTGAGGCGGTGATAGACGCATATACTGCTTTACGTACCTTCGTGACCATAAAAGCCTTGATCCTACCTGTATGCGGGATATGTGGTCCCACGCACAGATCTACCATAGGACCGCAGCGATAGACTGTCGTCGAGGTACCGTCGGGTATCTTACTCTCGATCAGGTATTTTTTGTATTTGTTGTACTGTTACGAGACAATCAGTTACGCGATGTGAGGGTGTTAGAGCGTGAGGCACGCACACCGAACATCTTCAGTAGCGTCTCTTTAGGCACTATGAGCCGCTCGAACTTTTGTTTCTCTTTGGTGGCCATGTCTCCGAGCTTCTCAAGGGCGGGATAATCTGATTGTGTAACAGGTCTACGTGCACGTTAAGGGGACAACTGTATTAGTTACCGCAAGACGTACCGGTCCTCGATACCCATCTCATAGAAGAAACCATCATCTGTCGGAGGACCCAAACACAAGTGGCAACCGTAGTGTCGTTCTGCTGCCTCTCCGAGTACGTGAGCTGATGAGTGCCAGAAGACCTTCTTTCCTACAACAAAATGTGAAAACAGCCATCTTGGGATCTTAACTGCATCCACACCTTCTGGATGCTCAAAATCTAGGAGTTCCAGGTTAACCGACGCTTCCAAAGGCCGCTCGAGGTCCCATAATTCGCCGTTCACCTATGGACGACAACTATTAGTCTAGTGCCGAAATATCCACGACCTAGTTGCGCACTTTAGCAATTACAACGCGCTCTGACAAACTCTTTGACAGCTCCTTCGCAACGTCCATAGGAGACGTATTCCAACTCGTTCCCTTGCGGACAGACCCATCAGGCAACGTAATGTTGATCTCCTGGCGTGGTTGCGCTGTGCATCATTGAATAAACGGTTTCGTTGACGCGAGATACGACTCACCCTTCACCCATTCATCGTATTCCGCCTTCAGCTTCTCAAAGATTTTTATCCGATGGTCAAAGAACGCCGGTGGGGGATTCAACTGAAGAAAGATACCTCAACTGATTGCGTACACTCCCACTGCTACAAAATAACGCGCCTCTAATGGAAAGCTCGATGTAGACGTATCAGGTTTCTTCTTCTCCTTCGCTTTCTTTGCGTCGGCCTGTAAAGCAGGCACCTGCAACTTCGCAGACGATTCGACTGGATGCACTTCGGCCATGCCTCTTCTTGCAATCAAGATTCGAGCTCGAGTAACGTATATGCAGCGCCGTAAGGGTAAGAAAGAGGGCCTGAATCGAGTCTGAATCTGCATGCGCAAACCGAGTCAGAGGGAATCGGACAGTTCCGCTTCTCAGCCTTATCACTCATAATCTGTTTCTTCCATCGCAGTTTCAACAACTTCGGTTGACAGCTATTGCTCAGTGGTCTCCGGCATTCGAGTCTTAAGACAAGAGAGAATCAGCTTCTGGGCTATACTGGGCAGTACTAGAAACACGATTTGAAGCTAGCAATCAATGATGTGCGACCAGGTGCATTCACCCGTTGGATAACACTGTCGAAACTCGAAACCTGGTGAGTAACAATTTTGCTAGCATTAATGCATCGGCAGAGGGCCTCTTTCAACTATCTCCACGTATCTAATGCATTCGCTGCAACTTCGTCAATTTCATCCAGGTTTCGTAGACCCTAAAGATCGCCCGAGAGGATCTTACCGGGAGACTTGGTAAATGCGGAACGCTTCCATTGATCACTGTTATTCTACTGTCCAACATTTGGCTATGGTTGTCGGGCTTGGCATAGTGATAATGAGGTAGGCATTCTGATTGTACTTTTGTCCTTGACCCGCCGGTATCACAGATTCAATAGATCATACAATCGACGTGCCAGAGGAGGCTGTCATGACTCACGTAGACTGGTCCCTCTCGCTGCCGCTCGCAGATATCTCCAGAAGCCGAGCTTGACTGAACGGATATGTTCGCTCGGCCTAATCTCGGAGAAATACTTATTAGGTCAGAATTTGACGGGCACTGGAGTCCAATCTATCTTTCCACGAAGCCGTATGCTAGGTCTGACACTTTACATCCGGTCGGGGTATACGCGCGTCCCCCAGATATCACGAATTCCGTTACCATCTGTTGTGGCTCTCGGGGGCATGGACGCACCCTCTACCCCAAATTTCTGCGCGCATTTATAGAATAATGCCAAATCGTCCCCCGAACGCTGCAAGCCAATGGGTCTTTCTCAAGTCTGCTAACCAGGTGCATGACCTAGGCTTCCCGTTATTGGCTGGTCTACTGCTAATGGTTCGTCGTTTACCTTTGCATCCACTTCCGGGACGACAGGGAATGTCGTCGATACCGGATATGTGAGCTACAATGGGAAAGTTTCGTATCCCAATATGTAGCTAGGTACCTCGGAATTCCGTATGCTTCACATGGACTCTGTGGAAGGTTGTGCATAGATTCTCGCAATCAAAGGCTCACTCAAGTTATCCTGCCTGTGCCTGCGTTGCGCGTTGACGAAGAGGGTGCGGAGGAGTCAGGTATGGGACAATCACGCCGTATGATCGCATGTTCGCGGAAGCATGGACTCGGGTAGTCCCGTGTTCACAGCAATCTTGCAGCGAAGCAATCCATCGCTAGCTGAAGCATCTGAGATTCCAAACTCCCTCGTTTTCAGTGCCCCTTGTAGTATTTGATGTATTGTTATCGATGGAGTACTTTCCATACCTTACGGGCACTCTGACGATTTATATTCACAGTTGCATAAGGGAGCTTTGACTACATTTCGTCAGGGTCGCCTCATGTGTTTAGGTTCAGTACTGCATTGCGGGCGCATCTCCATTCAGTGGGAGTCTTTTTTGATCCAATCCAAATACAGATGCTCGGTGCACTTGGAGATGGTTCTCCTTTTTACCTCGTTTGTACGTGCTTTTATTAACTCGTGTATATATGTGAAGCTTCCTATCAGCTCCTGCATCATTCGTGTACAGTACTCGCAGGGCTAGCGGACTAACCTTACCCCAACTAGAACAAAAGCAGCGAAATGAATAGCAATCACGATCCGCAGTACACACGAGGTCGACACATATAAGCCCCATCCCTCTACTCCTTTGACCTTATCACCTCCCATGTTGCACCCACCCAGCCCCGATGATATGTCACCTGAAGTTCGTTCCCCCGTCTCTGAGAGTCGAGGAGGACTTACTCCAGGCGGCGTAGGGTTATCGGATCCAAGTTTACTAGGAACTCGGCGACGCCTCCTAGACTTAATTAATCGTCTGCAGAGCACAGGGTGAGGGTCTCCATTAAGATTAACTGACAGAATTCATCTTGAACTATGAATCTAGGGTAGGAAACGATATCGACCTCCCAGAAATTGCCGTCATTGGCTCGCAAAGCGTTGGTAAATCGTCCTTAATAGAGTCTATTTCAGGCATCACGCTACCTCGGTCCAGCGGTACTTGCACCCGGTAATTAATTACGAACTATTTAGAATTGTCGCACACATTCATGACGTTAATTAGGTGTCCTACCGTCTGCAAGCTCACCCTGTCGAAGGAACCGTGGCGATGCAAGGTATCTCTACACTTCGAAACAGACGAGCATGGCCAGCGGCTCGGTCAAGCTCGAAATGTGCCGTTCGGGGACATCATTCGTGACAAGGCTCTAGTTGAGGAGAGGATCAGGAGAGCCCAGCGAGCCGTGTTGAATCCTGGGGTTATCGCCCGTAACTTCCTTGATGACGACGAGGCGGCTGCGGTGCCTCCTCAACTCGCGTTCACGTCCAACTCCATTCACCTACAGATCAGCGGACCAGATCTGGCCGACCTGTCCTTTGTCGATCTTCCTGGTAAGTAATTGTAAGTTTGCGTCATATCGGGGTATGCTGAGTGCAGGTTCTAGGTCTGATCGCAAGCGTGAGCCAAGACGGGGACGTCCGCGACATAGACTTGGTGAAAGAGCTCGTGAATCAGTACATCAGGAAGCCAAGTTGTCTTATTTTGCTAACAGTAACATGCGAGGGTCAGTGCCTAAAACCTGTTCGATTTTCTTTTGGTCTTTACATCACTTTGGCAGTCGACTTCGAGACCCAGGGTGCTTATCAGCTCGCAAAAGCTGCTGATCCCGAGAAAAAGAGAATAATTGGTGCGTTTGGAAGCTGTGCAATGAACACAGCACATTTACTGCCATAAAGGTGTCTTGACCAAACCGGATCGTATTCCTATCGATGACGAGGGGAACTGGCTTGGGTTCATACGAAACGAGCGAGATCGTCTGGACAACGGTTGGTTCTGCGTCAAGCTCCCGAACTCGAAGGCATTGTCGACCGGCATATCTTGGGAACAAGCCCGTAACGAAGAAGATCAGTTCTTTAGCTACACGCCGCCATGGTCCACTTTGGGCTCGCTGGAGCAAAAACAGCTTCGAACGCGGAATTTGACGGCGCGCTTGAGTGACCTCTTGGCTCAGCTCATATCGAGACAGTTCGTCTACCGAGTCTCCACAATGCCTGTGATGAATCTAACTTCTAGCTCCAGGTTACCCAAGATACAGGATCAGCTGCAGAGTCAGCTTCGGGTGACGGAAGACGCCTTGCGAGGACTCCCTGTAGCGCCTTCGGCTGATCCAGTCGCGGAGGTCGTGCATATGACCAGCGACTTCATGCGCCGTTTGGCACGAGAGACTCAAGGCATTCCGCGCGAGGAGGGTCTCCTCCAGAGAATACGACCTGAGCATGACACCTTTAAGAGAGCTATTCTTGCGACCGCTCCGAATTTTCGAGCTTATAATAAGAAAAGAAGTGGAAGTGCGTCTACTCATGATGATCGAGCACAGTTGATACATCCACCTGAATTCTTGACAAATGAAGAAGGTCGTGGTGTCCAGGCTGACGTCAGTCCTGCCATCTACGTTGAGGAAGTAATGGAAAGGGCTAAGAAGTACGTCTCACTCTGTTATTTCGCAAGAGTCTCCTTGAATATTCCATATTTGCAGAGCGATCACTAGAGAGCTACCCGATAAGTATCCATTCATAGTCACCGAGCTCTTTATCAAGGAGTTCACGAAAGACTGGGAGAAGCCCGCCCTCGACCTGTTTGATGCGATACATGACAAGGTCGCCGCCTACGTGGAGAAACTTGCAGAGGAGCACTTCAAGCAATACAACCAGGGCGGCCTGCAACAGCGAGTGATGTGAGTCTCGAATGTTGTTCTTTCAGTCATTGTTGTTGACAGGTGGCATAATCAGCGTCATAGTGTCAGATCATGTCAAGAAACTGGCCGAGCGCACCAAGGAGCGGATCAGGTGGCTCCTCCAACTTGAGCAGGAGCCGTTTACACTCAATTCGCACTACTATCAAGATTACAAGGATAAGTTCCGAGCGTATTACAAGAGATGCAGGCAGATCAGCGAGAACAAGACCCTCCTGTCCAAACTCGAGGAAACAGAGTCGGAGGCAGCACTGGCTTCATCCGATGCCGTACCACTCGATGCTCACAACCCGAGCGATCTGATACAGGCGCTATCGTCACTCAGTTTATTAGGATTCGTAGGCGTCAAGGCGGAAGACTTACCAAAACTCCTTCCATCCGACCCGTATGCGCCTGCCGTCGAGATCATGGCAGAAACCCGCGCATACTTCCAAGGCACGTCTGACTCAGATGCTTTTGACATTTGACATGCCTTACCTGCTGATTGATAATACAGTTGCGTACAAGAGAGTCACCGACATCGTACCGCTCGCCATCGACTGCGAGCTGGTGCGCGGCTTGGAGACGGGCTTGGAGCAAGCACTGTTGAAGGGCTTGGGGATAGGTAGACCCGAGGGTGCCAGGATATGCAGGGAGCTCACGCAAGAGGAGACTGGCCTCTCGGTCAGACGTGAGGAGCTCGTTAAGAAGCTGGAGAGGCTGGAGAGTGCCAAGGCCGAATTGCTCGGAATATGAGTTCGTCCTCGATCAAGTGCACTACAGTGTAAGAGATTCCGGCTTATTCTCGATGTACATTTACTGTTGCTGTCGCGAGTATTTGTGTAACGCAATGCGCCCTCCTATTGCAATACGTAGTCCTCCCAACTGAAAAAACGGACCGATGAACCTGAATATGACCTACTCCTGTCAGAGCCGCGAGGCTGCGTCGTGGGCCGCAATCATATATCGAAGGGTCACCTTGTCTGCCGCTGGTTGGAGTGGGCTGGACGTTCAACGGAATGGTATAGTTATAGAATACGATCGTGGATCACCTCGGCATGCGGACATTAATATCGAGTCTACGCGCCAAACGTATATCAGGTATCCTATCGGCACTTGCGACTATCGTGACCATTATCTGATACTGGACATACCATCGAGACATCATACTCATCGTCGAGAGTCTACCAAATGTAACTCGGAAATTGCTGAACTTTCGAGCATCAAACCTCTCTCTGGATCTGTTGGGGCTTGAAGTTAACAGAACTCGCATTCTGACTCGAGTAGCAGTCTTCGCACCTCCAGTCTAGTTGCAGCATTAGCCGGCTCCTGAGTGAGCTCCCTGCAGATCCTGGCACTGTCAGGATCGCTGATGCTTAGAGCTTTGTACAACGCTTGCTGCAGTTCCTTTTCCGACTCGCAGTCGATGGTGAGAGGTATGTTATCAGTTACGCGGTGGTACGCCGCTGTGTTTGAGTCCACATCGGTTTAGAAGCCGGAGCTTCACACAGAGATGGTGCGGCATATCTTATAAATATGCCTCGGGTCTCTGCTGTGATTTGGACGGCAGGGTCATCTGAATCCGATGGTAATAGTTTTGCGAGATCCTCCGCTTTCAATCCTGGACGCCCGAGCTTCGCAACAATGGCTAGCACTTCGTCCACATCACCAGTATTGTCGACCTCCGAGATCTCTGACGGATATCGTATACTCGGAAAGGGGCAGGACTTGAGGAACTTGGCTTCTCCCGGGGACCCAGATTGGACTTGTTCTCACTATTCTCCTTCCCGCTCTTCTTGTAATAAGCCAAGAATTTGTCCTTATAGTCTTAGTAGTAACGTGCGTTAGGCGCGAACGGGTCCTTCTAGAACTCAAAGAGCCTTCAATACGCGCTTTAGTGCAGCTGCCTATGAATATCGGTTCAAGAAGGTTCCCTTGATGGTCACAAAACCTTTGGTAACCATTGTGCAACGTTCATAGCTGCCCCGCCCAGGCGATAATCCTAGATACGGCTTGTCGTTCTTCAGCAACGCGTGAGGTACCAGTATAACCAGCCTAACCCAAACAAGCCTGCAACGACACTGCTGTTGAGCATTCGGCGAAGAACTGGATATCTCTATCCTCAACGCAACAACGACGTTCACGCCACAAACACCTGCCGAGTTCGCCTTTGCCTTGAGAGGGTTTCACTTCCTGACTGTCCTTGTTGGGCTCGGGTGGTCCAAACACATAAAGCTGGACGGTTCGCCTGAGTGGCCCAAGTACCCTTTTGCGTCAAGGAACAGGATAGTTCTCCAACAGGAAGCCAGAAATACCACGAATAATAGCCGGAGCACTATCGAGCCGGAGGAAGTGGCTGAGAGCCTGAGAGGCGGTTGGCCAGGCGGATAGCTGGCAAACGTAGAACAACGCCCAGTCGCACTCTTGGTCGGGAGGTTCATGGTGCACTCGCTCATTTCCGATATGCTGTGCGCGGGAAACTCCGAACCTTGGTCGATAATATTCTCTGGGAGTGCGAGACCGGCCTAAATTAGACCGGTAGGTTCGTACGCCAGACGGATGTATTCCAGCCGCCAGACGGCTCAAAATGTACGTTTACCATACGAAACCACCAGTCGAAATATAGACCCGAATATTGGGAATTCCGACCGGTGTCTACCAAGCTCAATTCAACCCAGGAACGTCTGGTTTTCCGTTCGTTAGTGTTTATCAAATTTGAGCAGTTTATCGTAGCCAAAATAATCCATTTTCCGTGCAACCAGTCCTCTAGGATTTCCCCTTATTTTCGAGCACATTTTTCATCCAATTTGCGTCAAGATTGTGTCAAACAGAGAAAAGCACAAATTTCATTAGATCAACGGTAGCAGGCTGTACAACAATGAAAAATATGTTACAGTAGAAGGGCGGTGAGCTATGAATAGTCAAAGTCTGAGATAGGAATAATGGAAATGTGAAGTAAATTGAAGCAGAGGTAGGAGACCGAAAGAGCAAAAGGGTAGAGCAATGACACACACTGCAGGTCCGAGCCCTTAAACAACCCAGCCTCTCTCTGCAGAAAGTACCCCTATATGTTTGTCATTAGCTAGCACGAAGTAGACGTCACACTTACGGAGTCCCCGAGGTTCATAGCTTCAGTAGAAATCCGGCCATCCTATGGTTCACTTGAGGATCAGTAAAACATGTCACAATGTTTGTATATGCTCACAATATATCACAAAGCGGCTAAAGGACCTCTGGATCCATAAACATAAGCTCATCATATCAGAGAACTCAGCAGGTATACATACATACCTATAAACCCACGACCCGTCATGTCCAGTACAATACCCGTGAAGACTGGTCTCTGTAAACCTGATGAGCAAAGATAAATCATGAATGATGCAACATACCTGCATACTAGACACTCTACGAGAGTTGCGGCAAAGAGGAATCAGACACCATAGAGACTCACGGATGGTAGGCAGAGGCAAGATGAACAAGAGTGCGTCTGAACGCATCCATTTCTTAAGTCCGATACTGGCATTCCCACGATAGCCGTGCTGCATCAACAGACAAATTTCGACCGTTTATCGCACTAAGTGCCCAGATCATAATTTCAACCGGTTTTCAGTCGAAACCTGTTTCGACCTTATTCGACCACTTACCGGCTGAAAGTACAAAAACGATCGATTACCTGTCTAATTTAGGCCGGCCTGGTGTGCACAGTGATTGTGGCCCTTGCCCTCCTGGAGCTCCGACAAACCATCTGAATATTACTAGTGGCTGCCGCACCAAGAACCATGAAATTGGCCCCGGGAAACAACGGATCAACAGAATATTCCCCTTCACATCCGCACGGACCCAGAGTAAAGCCTCAGCCCTGCAAAGCACAATCTGACATATGACTGCTATCTGCTCCTAGGCGTTACCCCGTTCTCGTCCCGGTTCTGGCACTGACGTTGCTTCTCGATATTAATCCGTTCTACCCCACGTCTATGTATACTCAAGCGATATGCACTACTTTGACTTTTTCCTAAGTTCCTCCAAAGGATGGGCGTCTCCAACCTCGCAGTACTTGCCGCCACTGTCCTGTCCTTCTGTGGGCATGACTGCCGCTGCCGCATCTTCCGGTAACATTGTCGATACTGGCTATTCAACTTGCCGAGGAAGCCAGTCCTATCCAAATTCTGCGGCATATCTGAGCATTCTATACGCCGAACCTCCGATCCGCTCTGGACGTTTCTGAGCAGCAGCACCATCGAGCACTATTCGTGTTACAGCAGCAGCGAATGGAGTTACTCAATATCCAGACTTTTGCGTCCAAGGAACGACGGGATGTAAGTCCACTGAATTAAATCATCCATATCACGTCGCACTGATTTCTGCATGTTTCAGTTGGAGACTGGCAGTGAAGATTGTCTGAAGGTCAACATATGTGCTCCCTATGCTGTTACAAGTACGAGCAGGTGTAGACTGGAATTTGTTTTAGCGGTATTCTTCGCTTACGCTCCGAGTTCAGTGTCTGTGCTTGTTTAGTCCCCATAGCGGAGGTATGAGTCTAATCTAAGCTTAATTTCCGCTCCTCATATTACACAGCCTGGATGTTCGGCAATCTCGAGAACTTCCCCTAACCCGTTCGATGACTGGGTCAACCAGAACCCACACGTAGTCATTGTATCCTATATTACTTTCTGGATCTTTTGGGTCTCCTCGAACCCCCTGCCTTTGCCGATGCCACACTGGGTGACAATGGTGCTGGCATCCTCGCCCAGATTGAGGCCCACAAATAGATGGACAAGTATATCTATGCCTTTGGTGGCGACTCTACGAAGGTGACAATCAGCCGCTAGAGCGCAGGCGGATCGTCGGTCGATATTCATCTGGTGGCGCAGGAAGAGCAACAGCTGCTCCGGGAGTGATCGCTCAAAGCGTTGCGCGTCTCCGGAGTCCGAACACCATCGCCCGATGTCCATGTGGTGGGTACCCTCGCTCATCCTGCAGAAGAGGGAGTGCTCATCGAAATGTCTCGGCATCTTTTCAACTACTATGCAACTCAAGCGGGCTGTGCTACTGGGTCAGTTGCGGACCAGATGGCGTGAGATTTTGCGAAATGTTAGCATTAGTGCATTGGCTCGCGCTCAAGACCCTTGCGCATATAACTTGTCCGCCGATTTACACTGAAATCGATAAGTGCGTTCTTGTGCTGATTTCTCCTTCCAGTACAGCACGGGTGTCCGGAAATTGTTCTTGCCCGTCATCGACGGCAAGATTATTCTACTCGGTCCATTCTCAAAGGAAACTTCTAACATGCCCCTATCATTGTTGGGTCAGTACACTGCATATCTGTATGTCCCAACATCCTCTTAATTCTGTAGGAGCACATGAAATGAAACCCTGCTTTTCAGTGCTACGAACATCAGCGCTCAAGTTGTTCTTCCCGGCATAGACGGACTCGGACTCTGGTCAAAGAAATCCTACCAAGCATGATCAATTCGTGGAACGCGCTGCTGATAGCTGGATAATGTTCCGAGGCACAAACACAGGGTACGCTAGCCCTCAATGACCGTTTCATCCGTCTATTGCCTTGCGCTCTCATAAGTACAACGGCAAGACAACCTTTACGCCACAGACGCCCGTCCAGTAAGCTTTCGCGTCCGAACTAATAGCTGACCTTTGTGCGGGCCAGCGATCCGAACACGTACAAACTCGCTCGGTCTCCTGAATGGCCGAAACACACCTTGGCCTCCAGGAATCGGATGGCACTGCAGCAGGATCCGAAGAATGCTACAATAGACAGTGGAAATTAGTTACACTGAGCCGAACAGAAAAGTGATGGGGAAAGGGGTGCCTTTGTGGTCAGTAAAGTGGATCATGAGCAGGCTTGAGGTATTGTTCCTTCCATGTAAGCTTTACCGGATACGTAGCCACGTAAATCAGACCATTGACTGATGCAATTGGGTATAACTTTCCTTTATGAAGCAATATCGGAGTAGGGCGCTTAACGTAAATTCTTGTTGCGTTCGGGCTATGCACATATACTGTACCATTGCATATATACTACTCGACATACAAGAGTTAGTTAAAGCACTTGCTATGACTCCAGAATGCTCCTTGAAAAACCTATTACAGACTTGTTCAGAGTGATCCTCCCTCCGCTTAAAGGTCTTCCCATCATGATCCATGAAGCCAGATGCTACGCCTGCATTCTGCATGCAGAACTATGTAGGCAGAACTCCATGAAATCTCAGTGCAAGTAGTATGCTAAAATAGTGACAGTCAGAGTGCGCGATTCGGCATGGATTCGATGTCGACTCAGCACTTGGATTCTGACGCTGATTTGGGCCCCTGAATCACGATTCTGCCTTGAATCGCGAATCGCGCTGGTGCGACTCTAGGCTAGTCGAGATGATGGATAGCGTTGGCAGTAGCTCCCGAAAATCCAAATTCCCACACAGCCACTTCCCTAATTTGTGCAATCCATCTGAATTGGTACAGGCGGTAGATCTCTCCTTCAGATACGTTGTGGCTGCACGTGTCCTAGGTCTCTCTGCGCTCAGGTTGCATCGTCTGTAGGACTCTTTTCTGGCTACTTATACTGTATACTAGCTCTTACGGAACTTTAATGCAATCTACTGTGCCAGAAACTCTTCAGCTCGAAGTCGCACACGAGAATGGTACCAGAATGATGTCGCTCCAGCGCTGAATTACATGACTTCCAGCTCAAATTGGCATTGGCAATCCAGAACGGCTTGGATGGAGCCATCCTGGCATCATGCGGAATGTGCAAATCTGCTTGTCTCTACGTCCCCGTTAAGGCCGCAATCCTAAGGCACAGGGAAGCACTTATGATTCTTGTTGTCCCCACGAAAGCACTGAGTGAAGATCAGGTGAGTATCTAATATTACTATCTTACTCATTATAAACTATAGTATAATATTTACAGGCCAAATCTGCCAACGCACGAGGCCTTCGAGCCGTCGCAATCAACAGAGACACCATGCGAGCCGCCCTAAACGAGACACCACCAAGAAAACTCTTGAATGAAGTCGAAACCGGACTCTGGGACCTTGCCAAGCAGACGCTCGTCAGTGCTGGCCTTCTTGTATCTTCGAGGACGGTTGGATGTACTTTATTGTGAGAGCGGGGTACCGTCGGAGCGCTCAGGAGGACTTATTGGAATACTACAAAAATCGTCATGATTATAGTCTTGAGGTGGGTGATCGTCCGTGTAAAAATGTGCAGACCCTGCTAGTGTCCCAGTAGGGCCTGATACAAAGAACCTAGACTGTTCATCCTGCAAGAGTATGGGACTGCCAAGTATTGAATTGCCAGAGAGGACTGAGACCGGATACTGCGAAAACGCACTAGTAGACATGGTTGCTGGAGTTTCGGGAGTTGCAGGCCAAGAGCCATCACTGGATAAAGAATTGGGGCTTTCCAGTGGAAGGGGATGTGAGGTAAATTTGACCTGTTGAAAGATTGATTTGTTTGGTCCTTCATAGAACTGGAATTCAACTGCAGATGCGCTCCGTTGGTTGGTGATGAATGCCGAGTCATTGCCGAAGGGTTCAGATAGACTATTCAATTCTTCAAGGGGTTCTATAGTTGAGTCAGAAGCTTGTAATATAGTCGAGTGGTCTGGCTGAGGAACTCTGAAGCTGTGGAACAATATTGTTGCCAGAGGAAAGAACGAGATGTTGGACTTCAGAGAATTCAAGCGGTGGCGCGAGATCGCTAGATCTAAGCTGTCCTACCGGATTAAGCAACATTGAACTAATGGGGAATACCGGTACTATTTTTAACTGACGCGCGAAACTTTCGGGAGCTACTGCGAAGGCTATCGGGAGACTAGACAAGTCTCCCTGTGAAGCCCGTTGCTCGCCTACCCGGATTCACTGAGGAGACGTCGCTCGCAAGTCTAGTGCGACTCCAGAGTCGCAACGACACTCCAGAATCGCGATTCTGGACTTCACACGATCTTCACTTTGTTACTAGACTACAAATCATGTAGTGTACTATATTTGGTATAAGTATACACAACTGAAACCTCAATATAAAATTCATTATCCGACTTGTACCCTGTCTGCTATCTGCGACCAGTGTGCACGGACCTTCTTGTCCCTAGGATCTCCCCTCTCGTCTCAGATATGCCTCGCACCAAGAGCTCAGTTGCCCCCGCAGCTGTTCCTACTGCCAAGGCCCATACGAAAGCAAAAAAGGATAAGGACAAGGCCCTCGACACAGAAGATTTGTATTAGACTACAAAAGTTGTATACTCTGAGAATATAATTGGCGAGGCGGAATCATAGAGTGAATTGACGGTCAGAATCGCGTCGGTCAAACTTGGGAGGGATTCGGCCCCCAGATTCGGGGCCGGAATCGCGGCGTGAATCCACCTGTGAATCGCTGACTGCTACTAAATTATTGTCATGCGGAGAATTTAACCTCATGCATGGCTTTCAATGTACGTCCCCTTTCTTGAACCGCCACATATGACTCATATTTCAAACATTAATTAGCTTCGTAGACTGCAATGATCGAAGGAGCTCTAATTCATGTGGCACCACGTCATCCCAAAGACGAGCATTCTCTGGTGCATCCGCATCCTGTGTGCTATGGATGCTATACATTAGACGGGCGCTTTCCGAGCTGTGCAATATGTGGCTGCCCTACAATACTCCGTTTTTCCTGGCCCTAGGCTCGTCTGTGTTAGCGCCCGATACCGTCTTAGATCCGGTTGTGGACTTGGGATACGTGTCTTATCGTGGTAACCAATCCAACGTGAACACGGTTGCGTTTCTGGGAATAGCGTATGCTGAGCCTCCCACTGGGGAGCTGAGGTGGCGTGCACCTGTGGAACTGAATACAACCCGTATCACGGAGATATCTGAAGGGCACGTTGTTGATGCCACAGCGTACCCTGAACCTTGTATTCAAGGCACTACTGGGTGTAAGCGGCCTCGTTATTTTGCATAGGGCTTTCGCTTACGATCTCGTGGGTTTTAGCTGGTGACCCCGGTGGAGCTGGATCTGAAGACTGTTTGAAAGTGAATGTATATGCTCCATCTAATGCTACTGCTGGCAGTAATTGTTGGTTTTATGACTCTCTAAATCGCGCATTCTATACAACTGACTAATGCTATATAGTGCCCGTTCTCGTGTATATCCACGGCGGAGGTACCGTTTTGGTCTCTATCGTTGAGGATTCTGAGACCTTCTATTGACACGCTGTCTAGGTTATACATACGGAACCACGGCTAGCTTTCCTTTCGATCACTGGGTCGAGCAGAGCCCCAATGTGGTGGTTGTTGCACCATACTACCGCCTCGATTCCTTTGGCTTCCTCTCCCACCCAGACTTCGCCGACGGCAGTCTAGGTGACTTCAATGTTGGCTTCCAGGACCAAATTCAGGCGCTCAAATGGATCAAGAACCACATACATGCATTTGGCGGTGATCCCAGCAAGGTGACTATCAACGGACACAGTGCTGGCGGTGGATCCGTGGAGCTGCATCTGGTCGCGAATGAAGGAGAGAAGTTGTTCTCTGCTGCGATCGCCCAAAGCGTTTATAGATCTCCTATGGCGTCGCCCGAGCAGAGCATAGTGAGACAGATCTTCGTTCGTCTGACGCACCGTGTGACAGAACTTTTCGTCAGCCACTTTTCCAGTACTATGCAGATCATGCCGGCTGCGCCTGCGGATCTACAGAGGACCAAATGAAATGCCTGCGCAACACGAATGTTAGCGATCTGGCGCGCGCCCAAGATGCAGCTTACTATGACCTGTCAGTGACGATTATGACTCGTACTCCGATAGGCGCTCACCTCCCTCGGGTTGCAGGAGTGGCTACCATTTCTTTCTCCCTGTCCTTGACGGAGATATCTTCAAGGATTACCCAACGAAATCTATAATCCGAGGTGAATTCGCTCGTGTGCCACTCATCGTAGGGTTCGTCCGCACCTCATCAAGATAAGCTCTAGACTGACCTCATACCGCACAGTGCAACCTCGAACGAGACAGTATTTATCAGCTCAGACGTCGCGGAATCACTAAGCCAAGTCTACCCCTCCCTCAATGACTTTGATCTTGAGGGTGTTCGCCAGGTATATTCGCCTACCCAGTATGACTCCGAGGCACAGCGGATACGGGACGCTATGGGCGAGTCAGTCGTCCGGTGCGCGGTGCGTATGCAATGTGTTAGCTCAATCGTGACGTGGATGACTCATATATACGCGTTTACAGCGCGAGGTGCTCGGCAGTGCGTTCTCTGTGCTCAGCAACACATGGACGTACAGGTATAACCAGCCTAACCCGACTGTGCCGTCCAAGGCGGTCGAGCACTCTGCGGAGAACTGGATGATGTTCCGAGGGGTGCATATAGGGTGAGCGCTGTGCTGCTGAGGACCAACTCATGCACTCACGCATCCACGTGTTTTTGACAGGTTCAACGGTACCAGCGAGTTCACGACTCAGACGCCGGCTGAACTCGCATTCGCATCAGAGCTGATTGCATATTGGCTGTCGTTCGTGCGATCTGGCAATCCGAACACCTACAAGCTCGACAGCTCTCCGCATTGGTCGCAGTATTCTGTGACCAATCGCACTCGCATAGTTCTTCAGCAAGGTTCGGAGAATTTGCTGAGCACCACGGGGAGCTACATGGAGTTCGAACCTGCGGAAGAGAGCTTGAGATGTGCGTTCGTCGCGAGCAAAGCAGAACACGAGCAGAATTGAGCGAGCAGAATTGAGAAGCTATGGCCATGCAGCGTGCACCGGGACATTGGAGCTTTTGTTATTGCTGGGACATTGTCCGGTGAAGACGGAGATGTTTCAAGGCCTATTAGAATGATACCTCTTGGGATCTGCTAGGCATCCTATTGACGAGAACTTGATCAGGCCTCTGAATCTGACTGTTCACGTCAGTATATACCCTACACACGTCTGTATACTAGCGCGACAATAGGACGTCCGGTTATTTTGCCAGTATCTTTTACTAGGTACCAATGCGTTTCCCGAGTGGTGTGTTGTCTCCTCGAGTCAGCTCGCTTGCCAGGCAGTCGAGTCACCTGGAGTTAGCATGCATACAGCTAACTGTGCAGCACAGGCAAATCCTAGACAGGAGTAAATATTGTCAATAATGACTGAATATGTATATCTTGGAATCTACCTTTGTACATATATGGGGAAACGTGCTTGTGGAAGTACATTCATTCCTGTTCGGCATCAGCGCCTACACGCGAAGCTTGTGAGGCCAGAGCGAATCGAGTCAAGTATCTCGGAAGACTGCTCTAAGGTAAGACATTGCTATGCTCCATCAGCCACAACTGCTCCTGACTTCTAGCCTGATCGAAGGAAGAGAGCCTTGCACAGTGGTTTCTGATGCTGTACACGTCAAACTTATTGTTGCAGATATGGTGAAGAATGATCGTTTTGAGACTTTGAAACGCCGCCTAGGCCACATTTACAGTTGAATCCCAGTCGCATATCCTTTCGATCGATTAATCGAACAGAGCCTCGACGAGATCGGGGAGTCTTCTCAATTCCTTGGGTCCACAGAATCAGCATCGTTCCCATTGATAAATCAAAAAGCACATACACTCATTGACTGGTGAGTATTGTGGAACCGCAGACTTGTGATGATGAACTACCCTTCTCTGCTGCGATCGCGTGTTGAGCGCTCACGTTGAGCCCCTGTGGCATTCCCTGTCCGAACCGTTGTGGGGACGTCTTACGCAAAGATCTTGGCAAGCTTCCTGTGACCAACAACAGCTTACAATCCGCTCGCAGTATCATACGATGGCTGTGGCACGGATCGAATGCTTACCGACACCGTGCCAACGTCATCCACCTGTAGCAACACTGCCAATCGAGTAAGGGCAATTCGGTTCTTGCGCACCTCTATCCGATATCTTGCGGTGAACGCACAATGTCGGACGAGTATGTTCCGGAGTCCTCCGCCGACTTCGATCGTGAAGTTGACAAGGACTCTACCTGCTCAATATCATGTTGGATAACTCGGACTTGCTACCCGAACTAAGCAACTGACTCACTCTATGGTTACTTAAATATGAGATGCGTCCACTAGTGATTTTGTCAGAGTCAGTTGCATCGACATCGGGAGGCAAGCATTTAGTACTTGTGACAGGCGAGGCGATATTGAATCAGGGTCCATGGAGTCTCATTCAACCTACCATTAGAGTTTGCACCGGGATCTATATAAACATGTAGACGGGTACACGACGGCCCTACGGAAGTGCGTAAGATGAGTCTTGTCCAGTATATGAGCAGTCGAGAGTCAAAACTGCGGATGGTCAGGGAGCTGCTGCGTAAGTCCATGGCAGACCTCCAGATGGTTCCAGACGGACCTGCGGAGTCCATCGGAAGATCTTCCTCGACGCGAGTCAGCTCTATTTTCGTCTTGCAACGTCCGTGTGGTCTGGCTACTTCTACACTATATTCTCCCCTTCTACCTAAGCACTACTGGATCCTACGGCACTTACGACGCGCGTGGGGAGTGTACGGCCGTTTCTAACAGGAAATCGTCGTCTATTTGTAACGAGACGATTCCGAACGAGGACCAGTCGAGACAGCAGTCGAGACAAAGTTGCATATGGCAAGACTTTCATTGACTCTTGACCTGGTATCTTCTCGTATCTTCTTGTCATGAGGCGGCGCCCGTCTACCAACGGCATCAAGTACACCGATGCTTTGCACGCTGCAAACCTTCAGCATATTCGGCTCTTTACCTCGGGTCTTCCTTGCTGAAGCTGGCGAAGTTTATCCTGCGATCGCGTAGTCGAAATATTGCCCTCTAGGCTGTTCTTTGGCGGTGGCGCGGTATATGCGCATCCCGAAGGCCAGGTTTCTTTGCGCATGGTTGTGCTGTGCTCATTGTATGTACTCATCCTTCACCTTTTCACCGACGCAAAGTCCTGCGGCTTGGTGTTGACCCGTTGGGTAACTCCGAGGCTGTGCACAATGCTGTGCTTCTGCTGTGCCGCAGCATGCTGTGACGCCATGCCCGATGATCCACTGCCTTGGGTCCCACGGTCTCGGGGGACTACAATCGGCTGACTAATCCCGTAAATGGAGAGTCTTTCCGGCGGAGACTCGATTGCAACGGAGTGATGACTCAAGACACGAGTCATTTTACGAGCTCCGAAACCTGCCTGCAATTTTGGCCGATCTCTGGAAATGCTTGCGTGGTGCTATAAAATGGATGACTGCAATGATTTCTTGTGCGCTAAAAGAATTACCATAAACGCTTTGTCTGGCCGGAAACCTACAAAAGGAGTCCTGGCTTTGGACGGCTACCTCGGTCTCTGTTCTTAACTTTATCTCTCTTTCTCCTCGCTTCCTCGCTATGACCATCACCCAGCATCCCAAGAAGCTACCTCGCATGCACAATGCAGACCACATTTACCGTCTCATTGACCATGCGCTAGCTACAAGATATGTGCGACAGCAACTCGTGGGAGTGCCACGGACGTCTGTCCAACTGAGCGAATCACAACAGTCCTCCCCCGGGAGCCAATCCATGCCCATCATGCGGCCTAGGTATGGTACACTCGTTTTCAAGGTATAAAGATGTAGACTTACATGTTGCACCTGTAGGATGGCGCTTTGTGACGAATCAGAGTCTCCGAACCTAAATGCGACATTCGAGCTTCCAGGAATGAAGAAGGAGGAAATCGCCATCGAAGTATGCCAAGGTTGCCTCGTCGTCTCGGGTGACAGACGCCCGCCCGAGTCGAGCAGGACTAGAACATACCCCATCGAAGAAATCAAGTACGGCCCCTTTCGCAGAGTCGTCCCGTTGCCTAGAGGCATTGACGTGAGTGATCATCTTCTCGGGCGCTATAGCGTGGTTGCTGACTTGATTTGTTGTCTAGGCGAGCCAAATCACTGCGTCTATGAACGACGGCCTCTTAGTTGTCTCATGGCCTCGTTCCGGTCCTGCGGAGGAGCCGCAACGAGTTGAGGTTGGCTGAGCACGTCGTCTGGTTATGGTCTCCGATCCCTAGGAGCTTCTATCTTTATGTTTTCGCAATCCTACCGCACTTATCATAATACTCTAGTCTTGTCTAGTAAAAAATGATTACAGCTTGGGGACAATGGGCTTCATTTTTATACCAATATGTTGTATCTTTAGCATGCTTATAGTTGTTTTACATCACTTCCATTTGGTTTTTAGTTCCTAGCCAACCATCTGTATCCATGGCCTGTATTTTTGTGATAATTGGAAACTGGTGAAGATTGCATTTTATGACTCGACTCAGGCAATTCGGTAAGTAGCTATCTGGCTCAGTCACTTAATTCTGCTGGTGATTAACCTTGCCTACGATGAAAGCGCAATCCCTCCTCCACTGGCTCCATTTCCATGTAACAACCGCTTCTATTTGTGGAATTCCCTGGATCCTGTAGGATAATGCGTGTCCGATTGATCAAGGTATAGCACGACCATTGTGGCGACCGATCCAGCTTGTAGGTATCTGGGTCTCCAGAGCACACGAAGGACAGCCAGTAGGCGATGATCTCCCATGAAAAGTCCTGAGGAGAGAACGCGGTGCTCCCATTGAATCTGTGAGATGCCGCAGCATTAATCTGAGTGAACATGATATCATATGGGTACACGCACCCAGGCTTTGTGCCCCTATAGAGGTTCCAGTTCTCGGCACTGTGCTAGAACCCGACGGCTGATTGTAACGATACGTCAGACATTGTTCGACACAGACAATGCATCGCGGGGAACTTCCCGCTGTGATATAGTGATAAGGCATGAAAGACGATAAGCTCACCTACCTATGAAAGGAAACTCTTGCTTGGAAGGACGTACTATCTATTCAGTGATTCACATGTGGCCACAGGTGAATCACTGAATAGATGCGCGCTCGGAGCCGCTCCTCATCTGACTCAAAATGACTGGGTGAGTACACAGACGCGAAGCCGTTCAGGTCGGCCCTCGAAATCTGTGAGCGTGGGCCAAACTGCTTTGAGTGTTGCGATGAAGTCTGGCACTGCAGACAAGCTTTCATTGGATGTTGCACTGCATGACGGTTCTGTGAAAGTGCAGCAGGGTGAGCAGCATGGCAATGTACATCTCGACGACAGTGGCACATGAGTGAATTCTCCTCCGGGGATCGATCTCGTTGGGAAATCGGTGATGATGCTGCCGTCAAATATGGGTCGGAAGGTGTTGGATCCCGAGCTATGAAGGTACGATCTCCTGATGTCATATATGCACAACACTGACTTGGAATATACCCCATTTTGAGCTCGACATATATAGGGCGCTTATGTTGACGCTTCGTAGGCATTGCATCTGTTCAGCGAGCCCTCCAGTTCCACATCCAGCTTGGTGCGCATAATAGTAGAATAGCGGCTGGATGGAATCAGTATAGCTGGGCACTGGGGAGAGTACGCGATGACCTTACTTTAGTTTGCGAAGGTAAATCAAATGGAGCTCTGAAGAGACTCTGCGCGATAGCTGCAGAGCATGCGTGTTCTGCTTCTTTGGTTACGAGATATAATTCCACAGAGCTGTCTCCAGCGCTATGACCGTCAATAGTGCACTGACTTTGCTTGGATCCCCGCCGAACTCGCGGATATGCACCTGAACCCAAGTAAGCGCTCGTATCTAATCCTGGAATCCGACGTCAACGTCTCCTAGGCACGATTTGATAATCCAGGATCAGACAAGGAACCCAAAGAATCTAGCCGATAGTAGGGTTCTATGGTGACGTTAGGACTTTGTTGAATCCAATGATCGAGCTGCCAATCTGCGGGAATATTGCTGTACATGTATCCTAGCCATTGTCTTTCAATTAATCACAATGCATATCGGAATCAGCATCCCTACCTCCGCCATGAAAGCATACAAGGACTAATACTAGTGATAGAAATAGTCAATGGTTTCAAGTTGGACCTCCGAGGTAAGACCATCGATCAATTCGGACATACAACCGACGTCCCGCCTGGCCTTAACCGGAATATACACATTTAGCTTGAGGCAATAGTCGGCACATATCCCTCCAGCATCTCTGGCTACATAGCACGAATCCAGAAATGAAACGGAGATGAGATCTGTGGAGGTAAGGTACGAAGACTGCAACCTGTAGCCACCTGAATGCAGAAATCGAGATACTCCGTGGCATTCAAGATTTTACCCCTCGCTTCATCTCTATGCGGGTTGGTCAACGGGAAAGGGGATCGAAACCGTAGCTCTCCAAGCGGCAATTCAGTGTAGGGAAAATCCAGTTAAATACCAAGTTGGAATTGATCGATTGCCTCTGTAGCGGGCGTGACCTAGATCAGCGGACTGGGTTCGGAGCAAACCGGCCCCGCGACAAGAACGAATGGCTGGAGAACAGCATTTGGTCGGGTGAGACTCCACTAGCGTCTAGATATCTGCTCCAGCGCCTAAGATTTATAATGATGGATTGCATACTTTTCATCGGCGCTTAGGATGAGCGCTCAGGGCTGGAGGAGCCGACACTGAATGAAATTCACGTAGTATAGCTAACAAAGTCGGGTAATAGCAAACATACACAACGTTAGATCAGCACAGAACAGGAAGACCCCACCCTCAATCCGTCATGTCCACCCTCCAGACTTTAATTACCCCGGCTCGGTCGCCACTCACGAATCCACCACGGAAGGGAGAGTCAATACAGACGAGAGCAGTAATGGTGTCTTGGTGTGCCTTCAGTAGATTCTGCTGGGTATGGTTGATCAAGGACATCCGCTGAGGAGGACGATTATTCAGACTGCCAGAATTTGGGGAGGTCACCCATGTCTCAATGTGAGTCGCTGTGACTCCGTCGGAAGACTTCACAGTACTACAACCGATACTAGTCAGTAGGTGACAGTAGTGATGGACTACAATCATACCTGTATGCTGGCTTGTCATGCTCACTGTCTATACCGCTCAGGACCGCAGTCCCATCAGGACGACTAAGGTCCCACAAACGGATCCTGCGGTCCTCCGAGCCGGTCAACATGAAGCCTCTACTTGAGCGTGCCGACGCATCTCCCTCGGGTATCATCCCAATCTCGGACCTATGAATAGGAGAAGGGCCTCCAAAGTCAAGGCCGACGACCAAACTTCTGATATCATGGGACGGCGAGGCGAGAAGAGTCTCCCTGACTGCCGCTTGTGTCGCAGTTCCCGAACGGCGGTTGCCGTTCTGCTGTCGAGACCGTACCAGGGCAGCGATAGCAGCCGCCGGACTTTTCTCAGCTTCACTGCTGTTTGATGTTTCAGGTTCTGGGATAGGAGTAGATGAGTTCGAGGCGCTTCTGATTGCATACGCCTCGATTAGAGATGACTTCTCTACATCCCATACTTCCACGAGTAAGGCCCCTGCACCTTCCGCATTGGGTCGCGATGATTCAACCGCGACCATAACCCACTTCCCTCTTCCCTTCGTAGGATGTAGAGTGCATTGGTAAATACGCGACGATTTACCTCCCGACGCCGCGTTCACTTTCCAACTCTTGAGCAGAATCCCAAATCGCAGATCCCAAAGCGATAGACTACCCGTAGTGGTGCCAAAGACAACCCAAGCGCGTTTGCGATCGAGACACATGCAAGATATGGATCCATGATGTCGAGGGTTCTGCATGGTCTGTAGGACACGCATTGTTCTAAGGTCGATTAGCCGAGCAAGCGAGTAAGTCGTAGCATAAACCAGATTGGATGAAGCATCTATACCATATTATGTCAACAAATCATTCGCTATGCGCAAAGAATGAATGGCATACCAGTTTCAAAATGAGTCATACACGTTATATGCTCCCCAGGATGATCGACATGGTGCTCTCGGATGACTTGTAGCTTTCCGTATTTAGGTAACGAACCGCTCTGGCTAACATGCACCCGGACGACATGCAAGCTTCCATCATCGGCTGCACTGGCAAAGCAATGAAATCCGTCCAACATACACACACATTTCACTCGAGAATGATGTTGGGAATAGGTATGGCGGGCCTTGCTTGTAACATTTCGTTCCAATCTTGCCGTATCCCATACTCTGACAGTTCTGTCGTCTGAGGAGGAGACGAAGAACATGTGGTCTGGCGAAACAGCAAGACCAGTTATACAGTCCGAGTGAGAGGTGAAATGATGAATGAGTGTAGCCTCGAAACGACGTGCACTGTTGTCCCGAGATAGGTAGCTTTGTCGAGCAACGTTTCGACGTCGGAGAGGACCCACATGAACGCGCGGACCGAAGTCGTTCTGGAGATCGCGATTATTGTCCAAATACAGATGCTCAAGAAGATTGTTGATGCTGGGTTCCTGTCCATCTGATCAAAAAATAAGTGAGCTTTAGACGCTGTTTTGGACGAGCAATGATTCACATACCATATGATGAGATCGGAATGGCAGGGGGAACACGACTTCGATACTGTTCTCGGATTGTTCCAACTGGAGAAGACCTCCCAGAATGCTCAGGCGACCCTTCAGACTGTATCCTGCTAGCAGTCTCAAGAAGGCCAACAGCGTTGGCTCTCGAGGAGCCAATAGCAGGAGCAGCCTTCTGGATGTCACTGCCAACGTTCCACTTATTTACCGTGCGGAAGACTGAAGAACCAGCGGCGGATATTATCGATTCGGTGGGACTACTAGGCCGATCAAAGGCGCCTGGCATATCAAGGATAGTTGCAGAGGGACGGCTGGGGGAGTCTACTATCGGGGACAATAAAGAACGGTTGTCTCTTGAGTTTGGATTCAGAGTAACAGAAGATGCGGAGCCGTTGATAGTTGCCAATCGTCGACGCAGGTCTTCGAAAGGAGTTCCGGCTGTACCATGCTCGCTGGGCAGCCTGCTAAAGCGCGGAGAACCGGGAGCAAGCGTTCTAGGGGAGTCCAACAACGACCTCCTAGGAGAATAAGGCATGGTATCAACAATACGGGTCTTAAGGAAGACTGTGCGAGGGACAACGCCGAGCTTCGGGAGTTCGACATCACCAGTGGTCTTCAGGATTTCTGCGTCGGTCTCTGAGCGGCCTCGGGCTTGGAAGCTGACTCACTTCAGTTGAAGCACTGCGACAGAAGAAGCGAACCTACCTGGATGTGGCGTCGGCTAACTTGGCAAGATAATCCCTCAATGCTAAGAGCTTGGCTTCCTCCACTTGCGACATGCCTAACTTGCGGAGCTTACTTAACTGAGCTTCGTCCCTGCGCTACAATAAGAACGTCCCTAGCAAGGAGGCTATTGAGACTCACTCCTCAGATTTGGCCCGGGTGCCCGTAGGCGGTACAAACTTCCTTGACGCAGCCATGCTTTCCTTGGGCGATTCATTCTTCGACCCAGCGCGTCGATATCCTCTCCAAAATTGAGATTTCTCCGCTCTCATTGCCCATTGAACAGCCGAATCAAAGACTTGCCTCGGAAGCTGGTAATCTGGTCAGTGGTACGATTAATGAAATAGTCAGGCTGTCACAAACAGGCGTCTTCATGGACATCAGCAGACTACGCTCATTGATGTCCTGCACATCCGACGCCAGAAAGTGACGTAAGGACGGGTATAGGATGCACCATATATCTGTAGGAGGGAGATGCTTGGCGGCGGAGGCAATGAAGGCTGCTGCACCTGTGGACTAGCTGTAAGCGCAACGTTTACATGACTGCACTGTTATACTACCTTGTCGTATCCAGGAGTTCGGGTGATATAGAAAACAAAGAGTCGCACTCATCAGTTCCCAGATACGCATCTTCTGAAACAGCCCAAGCTCGCACAGGCTTGTTAGAGAGGCGATAACCTTGGCAACAACAGTTTCTTCGACATCTATCACAACAGTCAGCCGCAATAAAATAGTGCAAGGGGGATCCAATACCAGATAATGCTTGGATCATAAGTGGTAAGATATATTCTTCCAAGCTCTTGCCACCAACGCATGCCGCAACATCCACTATGCTGTCGAAGAAAGCATATCGCAGGAGCCACTCGCGATCATTCAAGTACGTGAGCATGTGACTAAGTAGAACGTCGTTGGTCTTCTGCCTTCGCAAGAAGATGCAGAGTGATGATATGTTGTGCAATACAGCTCTCTTCACCACGCTGGACGCGTCGACAAGAAGTATCGAAAGATGATCCTGAACAATGTTCTGTAGGTCTTGCATACTTGCGTCATATGAAATCTACCCAATATCAATGAAGCATATAAAATATTTAGAAATAGCTGCAATGATACCTCGAAGTGAGCTTGTTCTTCTGCTGCATCCGTCGACAGCCTGAATGTCCCGTGTGCCCTCACCGCCTGACCCATCTCGAGGTATCTGACAGCAGTGTCGGCGAGAGACGCCATACACTGAGCATACATGCTTCTCACAGATACCTCAGGGTCTTGCAGCAAGTGAGCTATATTGGGAAATACATATTCCGGGAAGATGGCAGCATTCGAAGGTGTGATGACCGTGACCAGCATCAACTACGAATTTCGTCAGTCAGTAGCTGTCGACGCAAAAGATGAGATGAATGAAGCCCACCACTTGCATCAGACTCCTCAATGCTGCTGCACGCACATTGGCAGCATCATCGTGCAACAAGTCGACCATGTACGGTACCATTTGATCCAGTTTGGCTTCGTCGGTCAGGTGTGGGGACAATGCCAGAAATACATCCAGAGCTCGAATTTTCGAGCTAGGTAGTAGGCAGTTTCGTATATTTGCGCAGATCAAGGACAGGAGTATCAAGGCCGGTCCATCTTCAAATCTTTCACAGGATGTATCGTGCGAGATTAGTAGAATACTTACCTTCATACGCAGCCTTCCGTCCCACGAGTGTCGGCGTTAACAACTTTGAGTCGCGATTGGGTATATGTAGCTCTACTGGGAAGATGTCCTGCGTCCCTTGATTGAATATACTTCAAGATAGCTGAGTTCTGCAGACCATACCTGAAGTGGCTTGCATGACTCCAGGAGCCCATTGAAGTCCATTTTCGGTTCCATCTCTGTGGGGTCTCTGTCACTATTGTCGAAGCCGAGGTAAGGCGCAACGCTCTCATAATCCTCCCAGATTCGGTCGATCCTCCTGTCCGAGTCGTTCGGGAAAGCAGTAGACACGCTCTCCGCGGTGGTAAGACCCGCTGCCGCTGGATTCAACTTGGAGCCAGGCGGATTGGCAGACGGAGAAGGGCTCAATGGTCCTGCGGGAGTTGAAGGGACAGCATTACTTGCAGAGGAAGGTGCAAAAGGAGACGGCGTAGGAAGCTCGTTGATGGAGGAGACATAGTTGTGCAGGAATGAGTAGAAACATTCAGGAAAGACTGTTCCTCGCGACGTGTGTAGAAGAGTGTCAAATGCAGGTCGTGCAGAGGGCTCCAGTGCGATCATCTGCTTGATCAGGTTCTACTTATCTCGCGCGTCAGATGAACAATAATCGAACGTCACTCTACACTCACCTTGACGCCTTCGTCCTCAATCGGGGTCAAGTGACCATCCACGTTCAATTCTCCTTCGCGATACTTGAAGAGTTGGCTCAGCGTAAACAGCGGCGCACCTTCCAGAAATAATTCTGCGATAACGCATCCTGCACTAAAGCAATCCATCGCCTCCGTCACTTTTCCATCTCGCTTGCCCTCACTGTCCTCCGTGGCCAGCCGAGACTTTCTCTCACTAATTTCGGGATTGTCGGTGGCAGTGTAGAAGCGCTCCGGCGCGATGTAGCATGTCCGCCGGCCAGACGTGTCGAAGAAGAAAGAGAAGTCAGAGGGGTCGTCTAATGGGAGATATGTGGGCTTATAAGAGGCGAAGTCGGACACATAGACCCAGTTCCAGGACGTGACTAAGATGTTCTCTGACTTGATGTCTCCATGAGAGACCTTGCGATTACGAGCGTCGCGAAGAGCCATCAGCAACTGAAACGCGATCCATTTCTTCTCTACCATGCTCAGGAAGGGTCGAGTACTAAATAAGAGTGACATGAGGGTCATTTGGTGTTAACTAAGGTTGTGACGCACCTGATACGGTCGTAGAGATTACTTGCTACCCACTGACGAACAATGTAGCCTGCGCGCTCTGTTTCCACAAACATTTGGTATCCATACACATTTGCAATGTCTTGAAGCTGGTCTCTCTCAACTACAACGCGAGTGAATATCCGTAGAACATGGCACAGCTGAAGACATACTCTTCAAGCGCTTGTGGTAGCTCCTCAGACTTAAGCCCGGGTCAGGCTTGATAAATATCTTTACGACAAGGTGTCCATATCGGTGCCGGCATTTCACGGTCTTTAAGAAACGAGCAGAACCAAGGCTACAGCATAGATAAGTGTGGGGCTGCGATATGCTTGTAGTGTATGACCGTTCACCTCTTCTCGTAGACAATGTCATTTCCCAGTTCGGCGACGAATGAATCCAAAGCACCGCCGGTCCTAGTCAGCGAAGATCCAGATTGTGCATTCCCCATTGTAACTTAGTTTCCAGGCGTCATCATACGGAGTGTCCGTCTATAAGCACTTCGCAACAGCGCTGCTGAGTGGCAGCGTCGAACAGAGCCGCAAGCAAAGACAAACAAACGATACCACTGATCGATATTTACGAGTCCTGAGTTTACGAAGGATGAGTCTTTACAGGGAAAATGAGCGCGCTGCCGAACGTAAGCATGATGGCCGAGAAGTCGTGGGATTACTTTCGGGTAGTCGTAACTACACTATTCAATGTCCGCTCCAAAGTCCGCTTGTAGTGTTGACTACAAAAAGACTACAAAATGTGTTTTGTAGTGCCTCTGATCAGTTTTCGGCCTTCCTCTCAATTTCAGTGACTTCTAACTCTCT
>KV425597.1:219248-234279 GCA_001632425.1 Neolentinus lepideus HHB14362 ss-1
TCATTGGTCACCAATAGCTAGTATTTCCACTGAGAAAAATCGGAAAAATTGCTAAAAATGTCAGAAAAATTTGTACAACCTAGGGTGGCTGGTGCCCACCAATTTGTTTGTTTGCTTGTTTGTTATACCTTCCAAATATGGTAATTTTTGATGAGGACCTTTGTTTGGTGTTGGGTCCTGCTACTTTCAGATGGTAATATCCACACAATGGTGTTATAAGACTTGATCTCATGTAGAGATGAATCAATGGCTACAGCAGAATTGTCAGGACTTTCCATACCACATTATAATTAATCACCAGCAAAAAGATGGATTAAAATGGGTTAAAATGGGATTAAAAATCCATTTTAGACCAATTTTCAACTATAATGAATGGCATAAATCTCTGGCAATATGTTCAGAAATGCAATGAGTGACGTCAGGACTCGTACCCATGCCATGCAGAGCAGTGGCCCTCTTGCCCAAGTCAGTTGAGGATGAGACCTGTCTCTGATTCCACATCCCACGCACGTTGACGTTTCAACAATGTTGATCTCGCCAAGAATGAAGAGACATTGCGCTGCATCCAATATCTTCGCTGTGTTCTCGGTTGGCTCCGGCAGTGAATATTGAATGCCCGATTGCGTCTATCGCGTGAGGTCACTGGCTGCTGTAGAAATCATGAGCCACTTGCCGACCTCGCACACCTATCTGTGTTTGCATAATAGTGTTCGTATGTATGCCTCGTTTCCTCTCCTTTTTCTGCACATTCACCTGCTCTGATCCGTGATCCAAGGAACCCAACCCTTGTCCATAGTCCACCCAGAGTCCATAGATGTCGTTCAAAGACGACACCGGTCAGGGCCATTGATGCACTCGTTTTAGAACGATTATTGATGTGCTCTCTTAGATACGTTGGACAGTGACTTCGCACTCAGAGTCAAGTAATACCCTGGGACAGTGGAGGAGGCATCATGATCCGTGGAACACAAGTAGTTCATAACCCTTCGCGATCCCTCACATTGAATTGTCCTCGTCCCGGAAATTTCAGTAGAAGCCCGTAATAAGCCTGAGGTGCGCACGGAGCGCTTATCAGCGTTTGGGCCACAGTTTGACTATCGAGAGTTACTCGAGGAAGTTACTCGAGGAAGGGGTTCTCCACAACCTCCTGAACACCATTGGGCAAAATGACTAGCTGAACTTTATTGAAAGGTTAACGGCTGAATATAGTCCAAGGATTAATTAGGGTAGGCGCCCGCTACTCGGGCGCTTCTTATATACTACTCGTACATGTTATGCTAGAATGTTATAGAATATACTATAACATTTAATATGAAATAAATTGAAAAACTCGAATATTCTATAATGTCCTTTAAGCGTCTACGAGGGCGCTTGTGGCTTGTCCACGTGCATGGCCGAGATGCCCGATGTCACGTGATTCGTTCCAACAAACTTATCGACATACTGCAGTCTGGTTGGTCTTTGGGAAGCGTACAACATGGGCATCTGTGCATAATAGCTAAACTAGTAGTACTTCTTCGGAGCGCTCAGCAACCCAATATATCAGGCATTTATCTACCATTCACTACCGGAACTCTGAAGTGACTCCGGTTTGAAGTTTCGCAGTCGTTGCCTTCTTAGTTTCGGGAGGCTGCTGTCGGATTGGCTTATCTTCATTCGACTGGTATCATCCACGGGAATGTGAACTTGAAGAATTTTCTTATATACCAAGGACAAGCTACCATTGCCGACATCGGTCTCTCCGCTGCTGTGCGAGAGGAGGAATATCGATTGGGTCGCGTACGCAAACCATTGAACTGGGTATACCAAAAGAAGAGCTCCTGTGTGAAGATGAGAACAAGATCGTAACTGGTACTCTCGCATGGGACATATTTGCATTCGCTCACAGCGTTTATTACTTACGTCCTATGTATATCATACGTGCTTCCACGGTGAACGAAGTCGGGCAGATCTACGTGGGCTCGTCGTTCAAACGATCTACATCCTGGATTGGAAATATCGTCGAAGCTGTCAATTAGGCCACGGTGAAGCGCCCGCCAGAAATCTCCGTCGGGATGTGAGTCATCTTGCAGCGTTGTTGGGCACAGAAGATTGCTACGTCCGAATCGGTGGACCTGCTACAGGACCTACGCTTGCCTAATTGACGGGAGGTCATCAACCGGCAGAAATTCGTCTTTGGGGTGTGACATATATTCCTTACCATTAATCCTGCACTGCTATACTATTTCAGTAAATATGACTGTATAACAATATATGTTGCAACTTTCACTTACGCAGGGAAGTAACGCAAGTCGTAGGATCAGTTGAGTATTCTTCGATCGCGAGCCTGAGACATTCGATGTCCGGCGAAGCGACCGGCTAGTTTCTCAGAACGACTCATAGCCATAGAGATTACAAAGCCTCGACCGCCGCGAAGGCCCACGCGACAGCCAATAGTTCGGATATACGTTTCATTAAGGCGGACCTGTGGTAGACCTACTTGTATAGAGACGAGTAGATCACCGACGAGCAGAGTCTGCTTCAAGATCGAAAGAAGGGCCCCAGTTCACCGAGAAACGAGAATATAACTCATGCCTACAAAGAAGTATGAGATCGGCACAGAACAGGCTATCAATGTTTCCTGTCCGCCCACTTTGAAGGACTGGCCATCAACGGGATTCAGAACAGTAACTACCGACCACCTCCCTTGATGTTTAAAGTGCATAACAGTCACGATTCCGTTGGTGAAATTATGAGAATAAATCCAGGTATAGAGAGTACACCAAGAGGCCGTGAGATTAGCTCGTCGGACCACGCCAGCGCTACAGTGATACGCCGATTGCAGCCGATTCAGAAGTCAACTATTCCCCACATTGGCACTGCTTCTGGAGGGTGCGTTCCTGAAATAGATCAATTGAGGTCATTCGAGCGAAGCAACCCGGTCAGTGGTTGGTTCTGCACGGTCGGGACGACTTTGAGCCAGAAAGAAACCAGCTTCGACGGCAAGGAGGGTGTCCGCACAAACCGCGCCAGTAGATCAAAGATGCGTTTTTCATTGGTCCCCAGGTGTCTAAGATACGCAACTCCTCGTAAGTAAGGTTGAATTGCGGGTGGGTTCCAGACAGACGACGAGTGTCGTGTTGAAGTGCTAAGTCCACTCCAGACCTAAAAGGAGCCAAGCCAGCCAGGAACTTGGTGCAATCTTGCAATTGGTAGAGAATAGATTGCGACGCATTACCCTCATGAGCTTCTTCAAGTTGCAGTAACTTCCGCTTAAAGGAGATCAACCACCTCTGGCACACTGAGCGAGTAAAACGGAACATACCTTGTCCGTAATTTCGAACATGCATCCGAGTTGCTAATCACTGTAGCACCCACTGACCCTTCCTTCCGTTGAGTGGAAGCCCGATTGTTTCCGTCTCCGTTCAACGACAAGGCCGGCAATGAGTCGGGCCAAGAATGAAGACGACGGCAGTGAGTGGTAGAAGGTTGAAGAATGGGACATACGACCTAAGCGGGGCCCCATGATAGGCTTAGTACCCCGCATCATACCCCGCGTTCAGCCCTTTCCTAATCCGCTCCGACAAGCACTGGTCATGCAGCTAAGCTCTGTATCACAAGCCTTTATAAAGTCTCCTATCGCAATCCATGACTGTACGTTCACCATGCCAAACGATTTCCCCTTTATCATGACTGAACCAGTGACCAAATTCAAGGCGCAGGCGTCTCTAGTGTCGAAGACCTTTTCGCGCCAGTCCGAGCTCCCCAGGTTGCCGATCCCGTCGCTGGAGGAGACGTGCAAGCGTTATCTGCGCGCGTTAGAAGGCCTGCAGGATCATAGGGAGCATGAGAACACGAGAAGAGCCGTCGAGGAGTTCTTGCACGGGGAGGGGCCACGGATACAGGAACAATTAAAGGCATGGGCGACGAACAAAGACAGGCAAGTGTGCCTGCACCAGAGATAGTGCTGCCACATTGATATCTTGGTGTACAGCTACATTGAAGACTTCTGGTACGAATCGTATCTATCACACTCCGACCCGGTCGTCCTCGCTCTCAACCCTTTCTTCGTATTAGAGTACGTTGCCAATCGTGCTTTCTGAGGTCCCTCTGACCATATGTGCATCAGGAACGACCCTTCGCCGGATCGTGGCTCTCAAATACCCCGTGCTGCAGCATTAATTACCGCATCGTTGGGCTTCATTCATGACTTGCGCGCAGAGATCTTGGAGCATGACTCTATTCGCGGGAAGCCCCTGTGTATGGACCAGTACACGAGACTGTTTGGGACTGCACGTATCCCCACACAGGTAATGCTGATAATCACAATCGTTCTATGCTGCTCTTAATCGTTTCATTACTCAGAGGGGCTGCAGAATGGTTGTCAATCCCGAATCCCAACACATTGTCGTCTTAAGACGTGGTCAATTCTGTGAGACATCACTCATTCGCTGCAGTTCACATAAAAGCTAACGACTTAGAAAGATTGGTTCAACGTTCTGGACGACGAGAACCGCCCTCTTCTGACCGAGCGCGAACTTGTGCGCAACCTTCAAGCAATCGTGGCTGATGCCGATAAAACGCCCGTTACCGAAGTTAGCTACTCATACCTGCGTCTCGTACCTACTCATTCGCAACCTTTTGTACTTTAGGTCGCGCGCGGTGCCATTGGTGTCCTCTCGACTGAAAATCGCAAAGTCTGGTCGAGTCTTCGGTCCACGCTCACCAAGGAGCGCGACAACGCTTCGTGCCTGCAGATTATTGATAAGGCACTGTTCGTCGTGTGCCTCGACGACGCCGCCCCGGAGACTCTGTCGGAGCTGTGCGATAACTTCCTGTGTGGCTCGTACAATCTTGTAAGTGGTGTGCAAATTGGCACATGCACGAATCGATGGTATGATAAGGTGCGAGATCTACTATTGGTCGTGTTAATGTAAGAGCGAACTAATCACCGCGTCTAGCTTCAAATAATCATATGTGCTGACGGGTCTGCTGGTATTAACTTCGAGCACACCGGTGTCGACGGTCACACCGTTCTACGATTCGCAGCGGACATCTTTACCGAAGGCCTTATGCTCCTCGCGCGCTCCATCAACCCCTCCGCGCCCACGCTCTTCCACGCCCAGCTCTCCCCTCACTCTAAGTCATATAAGTCGCCGAAGAACACGGCCAAGCCTCCTACTCCCCCACCGGACATCATCGACACAACGCCGAAGAAGCTCGAGTGGGTGCTGACGCCGGAGTTGAGGGCGGGCATTCGCTTCGCCGAGACACGCTTGAGCGACTTGATTTGCCAGAATGATTGTCAGGCGTTGGAGTTCAAGGGATATGGGAAGAATTTTATTGTGAGCCATGGGATTAGCCCGGACGCGTTTGTGCAAATGGCGTTCTTGGCGGCGTATTTCGGATTGTATGGTAAGTAATATTTATGACGTGAGTGTGGTAAGTGTCTCATGCATCCTACAGGGCGTATCGAGTGCACGTATGAGCCGGCGATGACGAAGTCATTCCTGCATGGTAGAACGGAAGCTATTAGGACGGTGCAGCCACAAAGTGTTGACTTTGTCAAGGTGCCTGTTCAAACGCTGTTTACAAATCACTTTGAGCTAAACATTTTACGTAGACATTCTTCTCAGATGTTCCGCCCTCGCAGAAGATCAACGCCTTGCGTAAGGCATGTGATACTCACGTCAAGCTCACCAGAGAATGCGGCCAAGGCCTTGGCCAAGACAGGTGAGCACGCAGTTTCTCATTGATATCCGAGAACGTGTGTACTGACCGTTCTCCCTCCGAAGGCACCTCTATGCCCTTTACTGTTTGCTCCAGCGCGAGAACGAAGGCAACTTGAACCCCCTTCCTGATGACCGGCCACTTTCTCCGTCGAGCGATACCAGCAGCGGCAAGCGCGCTATGCCGGCGATTTTCACAGACCCAGGCTGGTCGGTGTTGAATACGTCAATTTTGTCGACCTCGAATTGCGGGAACCCCGCCTTGAGGTTGTTTGGCTTCGGCCCCGTCGCGAGGGATGGCTATGGGATTGGGTATATCATCAAGGAGGATGGCATATCGGTGTAAGTTCACCTTAAGAGAGTGTTATTGGCTTTCTGATCGAGTTTGGTTACAGATGTGCTTCGTCGAAGCACCTTCAGACACGCCGTTTCCTTGATACGCTACGGGGTTATCTCCATGATGTCCAGCGTCTACTGATCCAGCTTCATGCATCGGCCAATGAACGCCCGGCGCCTTTCGTTGACCATGCTGGCGTACTTCGGGATTCTAAGACCGGCAGACCACTCAGTGGACATGGGGATGAATGCGAGGCGAACGAGGAGATAATGCGTAAGTGTGAATGAATTTCTCCATTTAGTTAATTGCTGACATATAACTATGGACTCAGCTGGCTACTCATTCTTCGATAGTGGTGATATCGAGCTGCTGGGGCGTCGCAAGAGGTCGCCATATGAACACGTTGGTAAGTGACACCCTTACAGTACGGACTGGCAGTGGCACTCATCTTTCACCACAGGGAGAATTGTTCCGCTCGCTGAATACTAATGAAACTAAACTAATCCTTGTATTTTGCCTCCCGATACTTTTATCCGGGTTCTGTTCCCATGTAATGAATCCCCGTTCTTAACGTTGTACTAATATATGTAGTTGATATTGTCTCTTTCAAGCCACTCAATGTCCATGTAATAATATCACGTATCCATTGAAGATGATTGTCCAGAATGAAGCGAGGAAGCGCATTCCTTGTTTCACAAAAGCAAGCAGAGTCGGATGAGCTTTGGCTATACAGTTGCGAGATGATTCGTGACTTGAACTTGGTCGAGCCTGCTTGAGTCGTGCGCGTGAGAGGCAAGCTGCATATGCAAGGAATGTCATCATTCATAGAACACTCATGGCATCTACAGCAGCGGGATGTGCATTGTCAAGACGCTTCCATTGGACCCAGAATATGGTCCATGTCAGACATGGAATGTGAACTCTCGTATAGTATCTTTTGGCAACAAGATAGCTCGAGAGTTGAAGGGAGGGAAGACGACAGTCTGCTAGGTAATTAAGAGAGGCGTGGAGGCACATCTGCAGATGGGTATGATGTCAGTGATGGTGTCGGCTTGGCGGGAGGTCCTGAGTCAGACGATGTGTGTCTGCGCTTGCAAGGGTCCAGGCTAACGAATGTGGAAGCGTCAAAGTTCCTAGCGTTTTGCGACTGATTGTCTACTGGAGCATGGCAGTCCAGACATATCAATAGGTTCTTCGCGCGTAAGATCACCACAGTCCTGATCGACACAGAATTTAGTACTTTGCAGTACCCATACAGGTTCTGTCTTGACAGAGTACTACTCACAAGAGGCTAAGATAAGGGATCGCTTTCTCGGTGGAGATGCGTTTATAGATGGTAACTCGAGAGCATTCACAGGCATAGTTAGAACCGTCGAGCATAGCGACAAAGACATACTGGAGGGCACACGAGCAGGGGATAAGTACACATAGACGCGATACCTGGAGATCCTTTTACCCTACTTGACTTGCTTTCGCAATCTTCGCCGGCATCCAGGAAAGAAGCTCCAGCACACACTGCTTTTGATTGCGCCACATAGAAGTGACAACCTCGTCGTAACAACGTTCTTATTGTCTGGTAAGAGTAGCGAGATAGAATACACGGAGTGCTCACCGGATCTGAAATCCGGTCATCACCCGATTCTCGAGCAGACGTATCAAAGGATCTCATCAACCACCCTGCCCGTTAAGCCATTCAGCCAGGCCTTCCAAATGCCTCCTACTGTCCTGCGCTTGCGTTGACACTGATCCAAGTAATAGGGCATATTGATGTAACCACAGGAAAGATTCAGTTCAAGTCGATGGTCTGTACAAGTGGGCCAGAGTCCGACTGCTGGGGAGGAATTTCCATAACTGTATCGATCCAGGCAAGTGCCCATGCCCCGTTGCCCGTCTTTGTTCCACCCAAGACAGATCTCCGCTCGTCAGTCTCAGGCACTGGCTCCCACCGACTCCTCGTCGGCTGTGTATCCGTGCGATCTAAAGAGAACGAACAGCAGTCAGCCTGCCTACCTTGCCAGCACAGACACACAGCACTTACACAAGACGATCCCAGAATGCGGCTCATACATTCCAAGCGGCAACTCCTCCTCTATCCGCCTCCTCTTCCTCCTCCCCTCCCCTCCGTCCTCGGCCCCTCCGATCTCCCCTAAAATACCACCACATGGCAACAGCACATTTCGTCTCAGCTTCGCCCACTCATTGCTCGCCTCAGCTGTCCTCTGTGCTGCCACAAACATGAAATTTTCTTCCGTCACGCCATCTCTGCTCAGCATACTTTTCTTCACCGCGTTCAGCGGACCCTCGCTGAACGGCCCCCAGCCCGAGCCACCAAAGATTGTCGTCGGCCCACCGGGACGGTACATGGAAGGGCCTGCGCCACTGCGCTCAGACTTTCCCAGGCGCTCGGAGGAGACGGCGGGGACGTCCTTGGATTCGGGATGGGCTTCTTGCAGTTCGCCGACGAAGTCACCAGGTTTGAGGCCTTTAGCGGTGATTTCTTCGAGGACTTTGTCCTCGTAGTAGTCGTCTACAACCCATCGACCGTCTGACCAAGCAATTAGACCTTCAATCTCTTAAATGAAAAATGTAACGAGTACCAATAAGCATTTTAGCACCATGTAATTTGTAGGCACTGCGCGCGGTGATGAGCGTCACACTCCGGGTACGCAAGTGCGATCCCAGCTTTCCCTGCTCGATAAGATAGTCTTTCTCGGGCTGGGTGGCGTTTAATTTGAATGTGAGCGGATTTCGGCGGAAGTAGTACAACGAGTCTCTGAAACCAGAAGTACGGGCTGCGTCGATGGCGAGCATGTACTGTCTCTCTGGATGTCGGTTCGGCAGTGTAAACGTCTGAGCCTTAAATCGACGCCCTATGAGTGACTTGAGCGATGAACTTCTGGCTGGAGCGACAACGGTCTTACCACCTAACAGATTCCCATTCTGGTCTATCTTCGTGTCGCCCTTTGGATCATCATCCGTCACATACTCGTCTCCATCAATGATATACACCCTTCCGTTTATCCTCCTGAACGGCTTTCCTCCGCCCAACGGAGCTACCTTCTCTCCTCCCTCCTCACCTTCTACAAACGGAGTTCCCTGCACTTCATCTCCAGCCTCGTTGTCTGCGTCTCCATCAGCACCCTCCTCCTCAGGCCTCTTCGGTAGCCGGATAGTGAGCGCCCTCCCTCGCCCTCGACCCCGGCCTCTCGATCCTCGTGGTCTCCCCGGTCCTCTTGAACGCCCCGCGCCGGAGCCCCTCGGACGCCCTCTACCTCTGCCTCTTGGTCTTGGAGTAACAGGCTCCTGATCTTCTTCCGGCTCGTCTGCCGCATCATTCGTGTAACCCTCTACATTGTCAGCGTCGCCTTCAACCTCGACCTCTTGTTCACTGTGCTCTGCCCGAGTATCGGAGGCGTATTCTTCCTTGATATCCTGTTCCGCTGCTGCACGAGGTGTTGCAGATCCTTCAGCGGCAGATGCCTCTTCATCGTTTTGGTCGACGCCGACGTCCATAGGTTCTGACTCCGGTTCTGGTCTTGCGGCCCCGCCGCGTCCGCGCCCTCGGCGTGGCTTAATCGTAATTTTCATCCCAGAGCCACTCATTAGTGCAAGTAGAAGGCCACCCCGTGAGCCACAGTGCTGAGGACGGTAAGACGCGCTCGACCTCGGGCGCGTGACTGAACAGTGAAGCAACCGTAGCACGTGGTCTCTTTGATCTCAGATCTGTCCGACGTAGGCCCTTCGATATTATTAAATAAATATCGAGAACAAAGTTGGGATGCAGCGCAGGATTGGACACGGGTTTAGACAAGTCTGACTTTGAAGTTCGCGATTCTCCTGTGCAATCGTGAGCCAATCGCTGGCGCTGTGTAAGCAGGTTGCTGGTGCTACTGCGGGACACTCCCCCAGTAGGACCCGCACATTGCACGATCACGTGATTCACGTGACATGCTTGCTGTGAGTCAGCACTGAGGAAGTAATAAACGCTAAGTCCCATATTTGCGACTAAATAGGGAATAAGCATCCGAGTCGTGTTTGTACATTGCTTGTATGATCAAATATATCCTTAGTTTATATATATGGACATAGCGAGTTACATGGCACAGCCGCTAGAGAATATCAGATTTGTCTAAGTTTCAATTACTGATTAGTAGTACAATGTATTATAACTCTAGATCATGGAGTGAAGGCCAGGTCCTATCATTGAAAAGGAGGATAGGGAAAAACAAATAAGTGGTAAGGAAGTGCACCATGACTTGCGATGCACTCTCATCCGAGGCAATAACAAAAATACCATTGAAGGCCAGGATCAAACCCACACCCTCGTTATCAAGGTATCTGGGCGACACATGACTTGAAATATTAAGTGGCACCGAAACCACTACTCTAATAAGATCGATACCCCCCTGTCTAAATATTAGTTATATTAGAGCCATTTTGTGGCCTTTTGTAAGGTGGGCGCCACAAAGTGGCACTGAGTTTGGTTGTGTTTGGTCTTAGAGTAATGGGTTGGACAGAGTGAGCAAGGAGAGACTTAGACTTACTTCTACACCTAAGGATCTGCTTAGCTTTCTACACATCTTGTATCTCATGCAATAGGACGAGGTTCCGTTTATTGGGGTGTGTATTACAACTTAAGTGTACTGACTAAGGAGATTCTGCACTTTTTTAAATGCTCATTGCATTCAAAAAATTACTGTTTGTTCATGACTTATTGCATAGGTGCATAGACACCCTGTTATACTAAGACAAGAAACACGTTAAAAAAACCAAATGAAATAACTACAAATGGATTCTACTGCCCCACAGGAGGACTCTTTGATGTTACCAGACCCCCCAACATTCGTCGACGGTTGAGCTGCCAGATTAGACATCCAACTGTCATTGACCCCTGCTCAGTTCATATTCCCCGTGAGAAGGCAACATGGACTTCCCAACCAGAGGCAGACTAGCCGCATAGAAGAGGAGGCTGAGTGGACAATCCAACGTATCCACAGACTCCAGACTCGGGCGATGACGCTGAATACGCTGATAGGCCTCCAGCATCGCTAGCCTCTGAAAACGCATTTTCAGCGTGTTCGACACGATGCGGAAAGCGCCGAGACCACCGACGAATCTCCGAGCGTTCACCGAGCTATGACTCAATACATCGGCGATCCCTGAGGATGCGCACCGCCGGATACTGACGTCACCGCCGAGCAGTGGACACCTCGCCACGCCGCATGCCTGTCGGTGCTATACCGGGACTCAATTCGATGACTCAGGATACGCCGAGGTTGTCAAATGTTGCTTATGCGCTCGGACGATGGAACCAATGACATCGGCGACGCTTATTCAACACACTGCCTCTTCCATACGATACGACGATCCTTGGAACCTCCAGAACTCAGCCTACTCTCTCCGCGGCAATGCGTCACAGCACTCGGTGCATACATCAAGTGCCGAAACACGCTGAGTCACTCATATCGGCCTTCCTGACGCAAACCAGCTGATCTTACCTTCCGTCCGACCTCGCAATAACTTGGCGTTCATTGGTCGTAGCACGATAGGATGCCGTGGGCCCCCCCGTTTTGGTCCGGTGCCATCGCAACACTCGGTCAGCCCTCCTTATGAAGTTCGAGATGATGGTCATCAAGCACGAGTCGTCAAAACGCACTGAGGCGCTGTACGGGCTCAAGATGGAAGGATCTTCCCTGGGGCGGCGGTTCCTGACCCACCTAGAGTGCTTCGGAATGAGAGCGGTATGCGGCGGACGATTGGCGAGCGGCTTGGGAGTTTAGCGAGACTCGGCGGTGCATTTCTGGTTGTATTTTCTGATTGTAGATGCATGGAGCATTAGGGCGGTCTCGGACTTAGCGGTTTCTTAGACTTCGGGTCACTTAGTACTTTAGGCGTCCTGTATATTCCTTTCCAGCAGCGAATTTTACCTCCCAGCTCACATCTCAAAGTCTCATTGCGTCCGAATTGCGTTCTAAGAAGACCTCGGCATGAGGTCTTGCGTTTACCTCTGCATTTATCGTCCCTATTGCGTTCTCCCTACATCTTCTGCACTGGCGTTCCCTCTTATTGCGTCATCGAAGTCCTCCGACGTGGAGGAACCTGTCAGTCTATCGTCTGATTATCGTCCGAGTCCCCCAAAAGGACAGCTGGTCTAGCCCGGCTCCAAGAAACCTCCGAGACGCGCTGAGTCGCCGCCGAGACGTGTACAGCAAAAGAGCGTTAGGGAGCCAGAAGAGTTGGAGAGCGTCCGGGTCTACTCACAAAGAGATATACGGTGCCATTTAGTGTTCTGTTTTGCATTCCTCACCTCCCCCGAGCTTTACCCTTCTGCCCTTCGACTACTGACACTATTAGACGGAGTCCACTCCGCGTTTTCTAGGTGTTTTTAGTGGTTGTTGTGTGTTGTAGCCTGTCATTTTGGAGCCCACCGCGAGGGGGTAACGAGTGATTCAACAACGGCGCATAGGCACCCTCTTGAAGACCCAGAAACCGAGCGCCAAGTTTATGCGGCACTAGCCCAAGCAAATTCTCGGAACACCCGTAGTGCGTTGCGAAGCCTGCGGAATCTGATCGGTCACACTTTAGATCCGGAAGAATACGTTCCGGTTCCTGAAAGCCCGATATCAAATCTCCAACCAATCAGCGATCGGCAGCCGTCATCCCCATTATTGCCCGTTCCCTCCGTCTACAACACTCCGACCGTCGAACTCAATCAGTTACCACTTCGACCCAACAGCGCCCCCGAGTTTCATCAATACCGACCGACTACACCGACACCGCTGACCCCACCTTTCTACACAATGGCCGAAGCAACGCCGACTCCGTTACCATCCCGCCGGGATAAAGCTGCCCCGGTATTTGATCTGGAACAACCACGGACGCTAGTTCGGTATTTTGAAGATCTCGATGATCTCTTCGCTTTGCATAAGGTAACAACGGATGAGGCGAAGAAGGCCGCCGCTCTCAAATATGTTCCGATGGCAGTCGAGGACCTTTGGAAGACTTTGCCCGAGTACTCCGTAGAGCACACATATGTGGCCTTCGTGGCGGCCGTCAAAACACTGTATCCGGCGGTCTCGGAAGATAGGCGGTACACTGTACACTGTTGGGGACCTAGACCGACTCACTGGTGAATGCGCCCGGATTGGCATTCATACTCTCGCTGACCTCGCATCCTATTACCGTGAATTCATTCTTATAACTCGGTTCCTCATTTCAAAAGATCTCCTGTCGGCGCGCGAGCAAAACCGAGCCTTCCAGCGAGGCTTCAATGCCGAGTTATGGTTGCGCATCGTTCACTGGCTTCAAATAAAAGATATCAACCATCCGCCGGATACTGCCTATGATGTTCAGAAAGTCTATGAAGCGGCAGCCTTCGCTCTCTACGGAACCGCCACCACCGGCACCAGCGGTTCTCCATCCACTTCCGTAGTATCCGACGCCGCACCTACCGCGAGTTCTGTAAAGTCCGAGGAATTGGCAGCACTCGTCGGCGTCATCACAAAGTCAATCGGCCAAGTCCTAGGGCCCGCGCTCACCGCTGACAGGCTACAACACACAACAACCACCAAAAACACCTAGAAAACGCGGAGGGAACTCCGTCTAATAGTGTCAGTAGTCGAAGGGCAGAAGGGTAAAGCTCGGGGGAGGTGAGGAATGCAAAACAGAACACTAAATGGCACCGTATATCTCTTTGTGAGTAGACCCGGACGCTCTTCAACTCTTCTAACTCCCTAACTCTTTTACTATACGCGTCTCGGCGCCGACTCAGCGCTTCTCGGAGGGTTCTCGGAGCCGGGCTAGACCAGCTTGTCCTTTTCGGGGACTCGGACGATAGTCGGACGATAGACTGACAGGTTCCTCCACGCCGGAGGACTTCGATGACGCGATAAGAGGGAACGCCGGTGCAGAAGACTCAGGGAGAACGCAATAGGGACGATAAACGCAGAGGTAAACGCAAGACCTCATGCCGAGGTCTTCTTAGAACGCAATTCAGACGCAACGAGACTTTGAGATGTGAGCTGTGAGGTAAAATTCGCTGCTGGAAAGGAATATACAGGATGCCTAAAGTACTAAGTGACCCGAAGTCTAAGAAACCGCTAAGTCCGAGACCGCCTAACGCTCCATGCGTCTACAATCAGAGAATACAACCAGAAATGCGCCGCCGAGTCTCGCTAAGCTCCCAAGCCACTCGCCAATCGTCCGCCGCATACCGCTCTTATTCCGAAGCACTCTAGGCGGGTCAGGAACCGCCGCCCCAGGGAATATCCTTCCATCTTGAGCCCGTACAGCGCCTCGGTGCGTCTTGACGACTCGTGCTCGATGACCATCACCTCGAACTTCATAAGGAGGGCTGACCGAGTGTTGCGACGGCACCGGACCGAAACGGGGGCCCACGGCATCCTATCGTACGACGACCAATGAACGCCGAGATATTGCAAGGTCGGACGGAAGGTAAGATCAGCTGGTTTGCATCAGGAAGACCGATATGAGTGACTCAGCATGTTTCGGCGCTTGATGGATGCACCGAGTGCTGCGACTCGTTGCCGCGGAGAGAGTAGGCTGAGTTCCGGAGGTTCCAAGGATCGTCGTATCGTATGGAAGGGGCAGGGTGTTGAGTAAGCATCGCCGATGCCATCGGTTCCATCTTCTGAGTGCATAAGCAACATTCGACAACCTCGGCGTATCCTGAGTCATCGAATTGAGTCCCGGTATAGCACCGACAGGCATGCGGCGCGGCGAAGTGTCCACTGCTCAGTGGTGACGTCAGTATCCGGCGGTGCGCATCCTCGGGGGTCGCCGATGTATTGAGTCGTAGCTCGGTGAACGCTCGGAGATTCGTCGGTGGTCTCGGTGCTTTCCGCATCGTGTCGAACACGCCGAAAATGCGTTTTCAGAGGCTAGCGACGCTGGAGGCCTATCATCCTCCCCCATACTTAAATCCTGACTGTCCTCAGTCATCGTCTCCATCGCCCCTCCCTTGCTT
>KV425598.1:0-37379 GCA_001632425.1 Neolentinus lepideus HHB14362 ss-1
GACCCCCACCTGAGGAATCAAATGCACCTCCTGTGCCTGCGCCTACCGCAGCTAGCAGAGTGGGTGACTTCCTACTTGCCCCCGAAAACGCTATAGCCGAAATCCTCGAAGGCCCCGACCGTGCCCCAAAACAGACCAAGTCCCACCACGCTACGCCGGGCAACAACAAAAACCCGCGCCGCAATGACAGAGGTGGGCGAGCTAACCGACGTGGGAGAGGACGGGCCTAACAGCACTAATCTTGGACTTTCACGCACACCGTCTACGAACTTGCTTCCACTCGCCTGCGCGCGTAAAATATTGATAACCAAACTTAGTGATGTAAGGTATCATACGTACTATAATACACCGATGCGATATCCCACCATAAGTCCAAAGAATAGTGCCCGAACCACTAGCAGCACAATTACTTGCCCACATTTACTGACCATTTCGGGACAGGAAAGCAAGTAAGCTGCATGCCTGGTTGTAAACCGGGCACAAACGGCGACCTATTTAGGTCTTGGCGTGCCGTGCTGAGAAGCTGAAGTCTCCGTGAACAATCCATAGCCCGGTCGGGCGGATATGGGTATAGTAGCGTAGACATAGCCACCTGTGGAGTGCAGGTATTCACTCCTTACCTCTCTGGATTGCTGTACGGCGGGGGACATCAAAGCAGCAGCGGGAACTAACATTAACTCTTCACCAGGTGTATTACTTCGGCAACAGGCAAGCCTCCACGTATCTCGAGGAGGTGCAAACTATGCCGTCAATAACACCTCCGAGGACGAGGCGCAGGAGATCGGTGACGGACCAGAGGTGGTCCCCTGCCCCTCTAATCAATCCCTCGCCCACCAGCGAGCGCCTGGGACCCCGCCAGGCAATGCTCTCGGACACGATGAGCACACAGAGTGTACGGAAACCCCACACTCTGACCCAGATGACCTCCCATTCATTACACAGTCAATGAGAGATCAATGCAGACTGCGTCGCACCATCCACATAAAAAAGAAAACAAAAGCATCCTTACGTGTAGCTTCTCTAAATATGAAAGGAACCGGAGGAGGGAACATCAACTCCGGGAAATGGTTCCATATTAATCAAATGATGAGACAACGAAAAATTGGCATCCTCGCTGTCCAGGAGGCTCACCTGACAGATGAGTACGTCACCTCCCTACACCAAATATTTGGTAAGCGCCTCAAAATCCTCCACTCCTCCCTACCCGGGCGGGAATCATCTGCGGCAGGCATAGCATTTGTATTAAATAGGGACATAATCCCAGTAAATGATGCAAAAATCGAGGTCATTATACCAGGACGAGCCACCCTCCTCACAATTGCATGGCATGCAACCCTGACCCTACCCATACTAAATGTATATGCCCCGAATGACTCAATGCTTGCCAACCATAGCTTCTGGCGAGAGATCCGGGAAAAATGGCGTGACAACCACCTACCAAATCCCGACATAGTACTCGGAGACTTCAATATCACTGAGAGCACCCAGGACCGATTCCCAAGCCGCCCAGACAACAACAGGGCAGTCCAAGAGCTAATCCGGCTCAAAGGAGACTTTCTCCTACAAGATGGATGGAGACACACATACCCCGATGACCTAAACTACACGTTCCACTCGACACACTCCCTCTCGCGACTTGACCGTATATACGTCACTCAACCCATCCTAGACCACGCACTTGACTGGGACATTGATGAACCCCCCATTCCGACGGACCACAGAATAGTCTCAGTCCGAATTGTGGACCCTGTAGCACCATACGTAGGCACCGGGCGCTGGGTGCTCCCACACCACCTACTAAAAGACAAAACTCTTGCTAATGATATACAAAATCTTGGCACCTCACTGACAGCCAAATTTGAGGAACTTGACAAATCCCACAATTGGGACCCAGACAACAACAAACAGACCTTGTGGAGAGACTTCAAGACCGACCTCTCGAACCTAACACGTGCCCGAGCAAAGAAAATCATCCCACTCACCATGGAAGGCCAACTAAACCACCTTAAAAAGCAATTAAAAAAGACACTCGACCACAACAAGCCAGACCATACAGCCTACGCTGAACTACGACAAAAAATCAAGGAACTGGAGGTAACCAAACACACCCGTGACCGCCGAGCTGTGTCTGCACGGGTCCGGACTGAAGGCCGGACACCTGGGAAACTCCTCTCCGCGATGAGCAAGCCTAAGTCACCCCGAGACACCATGTACAGCCTGAGAAAGCAAGGGTCAAACCCCCCCATATACGTTAACCGCACCGAAGAAATGGCACAACTTGCCCGTGACTATCACGAGGACATACAGTCTGAAGACCCAGCCCTCACAGGTGCTGCGCTAGAGGTGGCAACTGAAACAGTCCTAAGTCACGTCAAAGTCAGACTCTCCCCCCCCGAGTCAGTCCCCCTAACTGAACCAATGACAACTGAAGAAGTGGCCAACGCCCTCAAGCTATCAAAAAATGGAAAGGCCCCCGGCCTAGACGGCATATCCGTTGAAGTGTGGAAGAGCCTACGTGACTCAACCAAAAGAGACCCCATCACGGGCAAAACTGTCTTCAGCATCCTGCAAATACTGACTGAAGTCTTCAATGACATAGAAGTTCACGGCATTGCTCCACAATCAAAGTTCACGGAAGGATGGATGTGCCCGCTATACAAAAAGAAAGATAAGAGGGACATCGAAAACTACAGACCCATCACCCTCCTCAACACTGACTACAAAGTATACACAAAAGCCCTGGCGCTACGACTCACCACCGCGGCCACGAAAATCATTCATGAGAGCCAAGCTGGCTTCCTCCCGGGAAGATCCATCCTAAACCAAACCCAATTAGCGCAAATTGTTGTAGACTATGCAGAAGCTGAAGAAATTAATGGGGTTATTGTTGCCCTCGACCAAGAGAAGGCATATGACAAAATAGATCACGAATATCTTTGGGAAACCATGAAACACTTTGGCTTCCCAGAACAGTTTATCAACATAATCCAGAACCTTTATAAAACAGCGACAACACAAGTCATGATAAATGGGGTACTCAGCGAACCGTTCCGAGTCATACGAGGCGTCCGACAGGGTGACCCACTGTCTTGCCTCCTCTTCCTTATCGCAATTGAGCCGCTTGCGGCAATGCTCAGAGCCTCAGACCTACACGGTATCCCTATCCCTGGAAAAAATGAACGCCTCATAGCCACCCTCTTTGCGGACGACACCACAACGTACCTAAGTGAATATGACCACTTCGCAGATCTAGAAACCATCCTGCTCACTTGGTGCCGTGCATCCCGTGCACGCTTCAACATATCAAAAACGGAGATCATCCCGATAGGAACCAAGGAATACAGACAGAGAGTTCTTGCATCCCGATGCCTCAGCCCATCCCAAACACCAATCCCAGACAACATCCGTATTGTGGAGGATGGGCTTGCGGTACGTATCCTTGGTGCATGGATTGGCAACCACGCCTCTGCGGTGACGCCCTGGCTACCTATACTGGACAGAATCAAAGCCAGACTAGCCGTATGGGAGAACCAACACCCAGACCTCATGACCAGAAAACACCTCGTAAACCAATTCATAGCTGCAACTACCCAGTACCTTACTGCGGCACAGGGTATGCCCAAAGACATTGAAACTGAACTCCACCAACTAGTTGGAAACTTCATATGGGCGGGATTGACTCGCGCACCTATCCGCAGAGACATCCTCGAACTACCAATCCGAGAGGGCGGGATAGGCCTAGTCAACATCCCGCGACGGAACCGGGCAACAAATGCCAAAAAGGTTGCCCTCCTCCTCGACCTACAGAACAGACCAATCTGGGCACACTTCGCAAACCCACTTATGGGCCACCACATCACGGCAGAATCTGGTAAAATTCAAGACTGGGCACGGATCAATGTCTTCCTACAGCAATGGAATGTAGCGACTCACTCCCGGACCTCCATGCCCAACAGCATACTCGGTATGCTGAGATTTGCTAAGGAAGCACACCTAAGCTTCACCGCCCTTAACCCGTCCAGAAAATTGGTCAAGTCGCTCCCTGCCTGGTACCACTTTGGTGCCAAGCGGTTCCTCAAAGCAGCCCCGAACTCTAAAGCCGCGCTATGCCTATACAAGACGCACAAAGTGACATCCGTCGGGAGACTATACAAAGTCATTGACCGCGAGACCACAAAACCAGGGATCCGAAAACACAACACAAGATACGACTGTGCATGCCCCGCCTGTGCCCGGGACCGATCCAAAGGGTGCACACACCCGAAAGAATGTCTAAAAACAGCAAAAATAATTAAAGCAGAGATAGAAAACTCCAAGTGGGACCCCTGGTCCATCCCAGAGGAGAATGATGGCCTTTCACTCACGAGACATCGCCGCAGAGCCAATAAAGTTGCCCTCCAGAATGACGACACCCTAACATTTGACCCGTCCGTCTCACTCCGAGGAGGAATTACACAGGGCTTCCGCCTCTTCACTGACCCTAAAGCCTCGTGCCGTGACCCCGCCCGGCGCAAGATAGGACTCGTCCTCCCAAACGAAGCAGTCACAGCCTATACCGACGGCGCATGTATTGACAATGGGGACATCAACGCCCGAGCAGGAAGTGGCGTCTTCTATGGAACAGGGGACACTCGGAACCTCTCGCTACGCCTACCAGATGAACTCAATTCCAATAACGCGGGGGAAATAGTAGCAGTACTCACCCTAGTCAAAGCCACCCCCACCTTCGCCCCCCTCCACTTTGAAACAGACTCAAAGCTAGTTGTCAATGGACTGGCAAGAGACTTCCGGGACTGGGAAGACCTAGGTTACATCGGCATAGCGCATAGCACCCTATGGAAAGCGCTCATAGCTGCATTACGCGCACGAAGCGCACCCACCACATTCAAGTGGATAAAGGGACACAGCAACCATCAAGGAAATAATGGCGCGGACAAACTCGCAGGAGATGGAGCCCGAAAACCCACTGCAAATGCAATAGACCTTTCTATTGATCCCAAATGGAACCTCACGGGTATGAAGCTCACAGCTGTCACTCAAGCCCGAGCATACAAGGCCCTCTCGGCTGCCAGAAAGCACCCACCAATGCGGCTATCCACCATAATCACCTTAGACATGATAAGACACGCGGTGAAGGACCTCACCGACCATCTCCCTACAGACTCCAGAATTTGGCAAAGCTTCCGCCACACCGACCACTCACCCAAAGTCACTGACTTCCTCTTCAAAGCCACACATGGCACATTCATGATAGGAAAAAGATGGGCCCACATACCTAACTATGAACACCGTGCCATCTGCCCGATCTGCGACACAGATGATTCCCTTGACCATGCCCTCACCGAGTGCTCTGCCCCGGGTCAAGCGGAAGTCTGGAAATGTGTGAAGTCAATCTGGCTAAAGAAACACTCACAATGGGAGAAACCCACACTAGGCATGATACTAGGCAGCACCCTAGCCCACTTCCGCTCCCCCAAAGGTACCCCTCTCCCCGGGGTTGACAGGTTATACCGGATTATGATCCCAGAGTCCGCGTACTTCATTTGGAAGCTCCGCTGCGAACGAGTGGTGGGCGGTGTAGAAACCCATAACCCTACCGAAATCCAACGCCGGTGGCGTGCCATGATGAACGAACGCCTGGCACTAGACCAAGCCCTAACGCACCCGCGACTCGGAAAAGCTGCACTACAAAGAAAAGTAGTGCTGAGAACATGGAGCTACACGCTCCAAAATGAATTATTCCTACCCGACGACTGGATCAAGTACGCGGGGGTTTTAGTGGGTATAGACTTACCGGAGCACCGGCGTCGCTACCGCGAACCGCCTTAGATTGCAGAGATGGTTTGTCGAGTCCCACACTGAGCGCTACGGCGCCACGTGCATAAGGCATTTCCCCCGAGGATAAGGCATACTTAGCTATAGGACACTATCACACTACTGGACTGTTTGTCCAACATTTAACGGGATGGGGGGCAAGCCGAGCCTTGCTGCCCTAATCTAAATCGTTCCTCAAAAAAAAAGTTATTTGCTCTTGCTCATGTCGTGACCGTGCGAAATCACGTAGTGTCACACTTCATTAAGTATCGTCACGCGTGGGCGTCGCGTAGTTCGTCCGACGCACTCTCCAAAATGTCCTCTGTTGCCTCAAGCTCGACCGCCAGCCCCATCTCGAACACCGACCATGAAGAGTCCCAGTATCTTAATCTCATCAAATTGGTAATAGAGACCGGTGCACCCAGACCAGACCGCACAGGCACGGGGACCTACTCGATTTTTGCCCCTCCGCCTCTACGCTTCTCCCTCGCGAACAACATCTTCCCCCTCCTCACCACTAAGCGCACATTCCTTCGCGGCATCATTGCTGAACTCCTTTGGTTCATTCACGGCTCGACGGACTCGGCACTTCTCTCCGCGCAAGGCGTGAAGATATGGGACGGCAATGGGTCGAAGGAATTCTTGGAGAAGAGAGGGCTGGGACACCGGAGGGAAGGTGATCTTGGCCCGGTGTACGGATTTCAATGGAGGCATTTCGGTGCGAAATATACGGATTGCGATGGAGATTATGAGGGGCAAGGGGTGGACCAGCTTGCGGAGTGTATCAGGAAGATCAAAGAGGATCCTACTGACAGGAGAATAATTCTAAGTGCTTGGAATCCTGCGGGTACGTGTCGTCTCGCTTCTTTTTCAAACAATTAAACTCAACCGTCGCCTAGACATCCCTCTGATGGCCCTCCCGCCCTGCCACATGCTCTGCCAATTCTACGTCCACCTCCCGCCCTCAGACTCCCCCGCTTCGAAGCCTAGGCTCTCCTGCCTGATGTACCAGCGCTCCGCCGACCTCGGCCTCGGCATCCCCTTCAACATCGCGTCCTATGCTCTATTAACACACATGGTCGCGCACGTCACCGGCACGGACCCCCACGAGCTCATCATACAGCTCGGCGACGCGCATGTGTATAAAGACCACGTCGATGCGCTGAACGTTCAATTGGGTAGAGTACCTAGGGCGTTTCCGAAGTTGAGATTCAAGAGGGAGATCGGTGCGATTGATGAGTTTGTGCTCGAGGATGTGCTTGTGGAGGGATATGATCCGTATCCCAGTATTGCTATGAAGATGAGTGTTTGAGGTTCAATATCTTAAGACTAATGGGTTTGTATTGTTTATTCTCGTCACGTTGTATTGGCATAGAGTTTACATGTAGCAACGAATAGCACAGTGGGTTCAACGGCGCCTTGCCGATACTATCGGACGCTCAAATGACGAAATAAGGGAGTGGTTCCCAAAATCCTTGTAAATTGTACGATCTGGTCCATTCGGATGTAGGAGAGTTGTCGTAACTCGCATTGAGCTCACCCGCCTTTCATCTCGCGGAATCCAAAGAACGATTGTTTTGTAGCACCAGCACGTGCAATTACGATCGTTGCCACTAACGGGAGAAACGAGCTAGCACCTGCACGGAGCGTCAATAACATGTTAAGATTTCGGCCGAGCGTACTTATCACGTGCAGGTAGCGTCTAATCTACCTAGGTGCATGCTGGAAGTTGCTAATCCAGCAAACACGGTGAAAGGTGTCTGACGAACGATCAGGTAGACGAACGCACTTTGTTCGTCATCCGTGCACGTGTCAAGTCATACCACTCGTAACAGAGGCTTGGTAATATCGCCTAGATTGACGGAGGTCTGTAGGTTGGCTCCGCCTGACGCCCATCTCGCTGGAAACTCTTGGAGAAAGCGAACAATACCGCCGATGATGACACAGCGAGCTATTGAATAGATGTTACTGACCAATTCACGAGAACTGTACCACTGATGTAGACGATGAGAAGGGGAGTTCCATGTTAGGTCTCGTGGATGCTTGACAAGGCCGAATCGTGTTACTAGAATGCCTTTGAAACCACCTTAGAATGTAATCTTAGAGGTGGATGGCGATAAAGACGCGATCTATACTGATTACGGTGAGTAACTAGCGGCGAGGTTCATTTGAGCTGGTAACCTACTGAGTCACCGAAAATTTCGTATCTTCGCCGGAACATCAGCCAGAGTTTGGTTGGGAATAGTGCGATGGTAGAAATTAATGGCCGACCGAGACACGCAGGAGCACTGAAAATATAGTGTTGGTGGGAGACTAGTAGTTGAATACGGATGCCCTTCATGCAGGATCATGCAGTTCATTCTGTAAAAGCTTTGCGCCGGGTATGCCGTATTTCCGAGCTCCTAAGGTTAGGGCGGCAAAGCTCCCCTTCCACGCAGGACGAGACTTTGCTGCCCCATTCATAGCGCAAGGCTGGAGCCGCGACGGAGGATACGACACACCTTGCAATTTTCGCAACTGGTAGCACATTTTGAATCGGATCCCTTCCACGCCCAAGCCAAATTCTAAGCGGTGCACGACCAGCCAGTGCGGATGCATCGTCCACGGACAAGATGCAAAATCGCTCTCTTGTCATAATTCCTGTAAAGTGCTGAACAGTCGGAACGGCGCACGGATAGCACATCGGGTCTGGACGAGTACCGATGATACAAAGTCTGACATTCCTTGTTCTCGCTCTGGAGACAGAGTTTCAACCGCTGAGTAAGGACAGCGCCGACGCTCGGTCAGTTGCGTTGAAATGGGCGCTTATGTTGATGATATGGTAATAGCTCCTGGCCATGACTCGACCATGAATGAACCCGAGACCGAACTTGAAACATAACGTAACACAGACTCGACCGTAAAATTGAGCGCTATGCCAGGATGACCAGCCGCTTGGCCCGGACGCAGGGTTCGAGTCCGAATTTCAGAGAGAGTCGACACGGTTTATCCCGTTGAGGTTCCTGCGATATGATTCGCTGCGGGGGGCTGACTAATCTATTCTACTGTGACGTCACCATCCTCTTATGGTATGGTGGCAGTGTCACCTGCTACGAATGGATCATCGTGCTGGGCTAGAGATGATCCTCTGAAGCACAAAGGTGAGTAACCGGAAACCGCAACCTTGGCTGCGAAGATTGGAAGAGGGAAAGTCGGATGGTCTAGCAAACTTAGTCAGGGTGACTACTCACTTTTCATTCATACCAACGAGATCGTTCGGCGAACACGGCGATGGCATGTCTTGCGTATACTCCTTCGAGTCATGCTCTTGCGCATGTACCGCCTCGTCACGCTGTCGTGCCCTTGTTCAAAGGTTCTGGTTGAGGGTATATATGCTGTGAGTGCCCGACAAGCAAAAGTCAGCTCAGTATTTCTAAAACCACAGCGATCAACTGATATTATGGCTAACTCTCCAGAAACATCTGCTCAGGGATCGTCGGCACCGCTTCAAAGAGGAAAGGCGTGCTTGAATTGCAGGTAAGCACAGACACATGAAACGGTCAAAATCTAGATTGACAGCGTCCAACTGCGGTAGGAGACGAAAAATGGTAAGACGCGTGCAATCTTCACGCCAATTCAATGCTGACTAGTCCTATTACAGAAATGTGATGGGGCTCGCCCCGTCTGCTCACAGTGCCAGCGCGCAGGACGAGATGAGGACTGCGAGTACGCCGATGGAGGCCGCACTCGTACCCAGATCCTGCAAGATACCATCGCTGAGCTCGAGGCGCGCATCGAAGAGCTGGAGAATCCAGGCCACACCACGTCGGTGACCCTTCACGATCCTCATGCTCCCCAAATGAGGGCTCATCCAAGTTCCAGCCCCACACAGGGACAGAATCTACCGGTGGCCTCTACGTCGGGTCAAGGTGGGATTATTTCCATGTTTATACACACGAGTGTGGCTGACATAGCGCTTGTAGCTTCTCGACAGCTTCAATTTTACGCTCAAAGCCCTACTCAGTTTGAGCAAGGCATAGCAGCCGCGCCAGGGTGGTGGGAGTATGATGAGCCCCCAACTCATATTGCTCGAGCACTGTAGGCCCTGAAATTATAGAAGATATACTTATATTCAGAATATACTGACACTTTTGTCTTCTCTCCAAAAGAATAGAACTATTCCTCCCAAATACCGCCCAATTTGGCTTCTTTCTTAACACGACCCGCTTCCTCAGCGCTACCGTCATTATGTCCACACTTGGGCAAGAAAATCGCCCTCTTCCCGCGCTCATGACCTCCGTCTACCTCATCGGTGTCCATTTATCTACTTCGCCAGAGGTTAAACAGCATGAGGGAGCCTTCCTCTCCCGCCTGCGACATCAGCTTGCGATTGTCCCGGCAGGGCTCCAACCGAACCAGGTGATGCAAGCCATCCAAGCCGAGGTGGTCCTTGCAAGTTATCTGTTCCGCGTGGGTAACATCGTCGAGGCACGGTACCACTCCAGCGCAGCCGTGTCTCTAGTACTCGGGTACAGGCTGCATAAAATTCGCTCGGCCGAGATGGACGTGAACGCGCTTGGTGGGGAGTTTGTGGTCACGCTTCCGCCCCCACAAGACGTGATTGAGGAGGGAGAGAGGATCAATGGGTTCTGGATTACTATGGTCATGGACAAAGAGTGGGCAGCAGCGCTTGGCATGCCAGCGACTGCGGGGAACGATGATATGATTGACACGCCCTTCCCGTGGAATGAGCGAGCATATGAACAGGTCCATATTTCATTTATCTTGTCACAGTTCTGAGTACTGATCTTGTGACAGAACCTCGTACCTATTGGAAACTTGTACTCACGGACTGTCCAAAAATTCTTGAGCGGAGACACGACAAATCCACTTGGTGGGGAAGCCCCTTGTGTCCAGGCGACGATCTTATTCGAACGCGCTTCCCAATTTACCTTCCGCCAGCTAGGTAAGCCATTCGTGCCTTTTCTGCTCATCCTCATTCATCTCCTCCGAAGATGCAGTTGCCCACGCCGACTACCTCTCACTGGACGCGCGAATTGATGAAGTCCGCCAAATTGTCTTCTCACTTGAGACGTTGCAGATGTTGCAGGCGAACCTTCGTTTGTACCTTCCGACGTGCACGCTTCTGTACCTCTCGACAATGAAATTGCATTCGCGGTTTATATCTGAGAACACTGTGGCATTGGCAAAGTGTTTGACGGCTGCGAACGACTTGGTGGTGTTGCTGCAGCGGGCGCGAGAGGCGCAGTCGCTGCCTGCCAGTGGAATTATGGGGGTAAGTCAAGTGGAGGTTTTGGTCAGTGCTAGCGTGGATACTGAAATATTCTCTAGACGTTATGTTACTTGGCCTCACAAGAGATCATCCGGTACTTGACTATCATTCCGACTCTACCACCTGCTAGAAGACCTCGTAACTTTTCCAGAGATATGGTCGTGGCCATGCTGACGACCACCATGGTGGCATTGGAGGCGTTTGGCGCGGATAGCTCTCTTACTGGTAAGGCATCATTAATGATTAGAAGTCTCCTGCCACTGACACGCCATATAGTGTCTCAGCTTGCTGAGCTTCGGAATGCATTTCCAGGTACACCTTAAAATCTGGCAAATTTGACCAGTTCCGAATCCCTCAATATAGATGCGTACAAACTAGACGTAAACCAGGAAAAACAACAATCAAAGCAAACATATACAACCCGTGCTGTGCACTGTCAAGTTGAACATTCATATTTTTCTCTTTATGCTTACTATTTCCCCCAAAAGTCGTTCCTGTCATCTTTCCCTATGCACCAAATATCTTCTTCGTTATATGCTTTTCTTCCTTCTTAAATTCACCCCTCATATTCACATGAATTTCCCAGGCTGGAAATTACGCGCAGGTAGAATAGATCTAGTGTACAACAGCGGTATAAATGATACACTTGCATAATTAAATAACGACGGCAACAACGTGAATCCCACGAAGATGACACAAAAGCAATCGGAAGCAAAACATGCATTATGGATCGCTTTCACTGCGCTTGAGCCTCCTAAAAATGATAATAAACAAGTGTTGCGTCGAACAAGGCAAGCTACGACTTACCTGCTCTACAAATTCCATGGCTTCTTCGCGTTTGATGCTTCGTATCGAGCTAATCTTTTGGTTGTTGAAGAGGACCCCATAGAATTTATCGGCGGTGACAAGCATCTCTGGTCGGAAGGTTGTCGTGATGAACTGGGCAGTCGACGACAGCGATTGTATCATGGCTGCAAGATTATTAGCCGTAGCTCAGAGAATGAGACGAACAGAGGTGTACGTACAAGCAACAGCAGTCCGATATTGAGCGTCGAGATTGGCATCAATCTGAACGGAAGGTCAGTTGGTCATATAAGTGCTTCCGGCGCGACCGAAAGCCTACCTCGTCAAAGAGGTAGAATGGCGCAGGATCACACTTCTGAATAGCGAAAACTAGGACGAAGATCAGTTACGGGGCGGCGAGGACATAACCATTCATGGTTTCACATACCTGTAGCTAGAGCTACAAGAGACTTTTGACCACCAGACAACTGCTGGATACGCAGGCCTTCGTCGACTTTCGAGTTGAACGAGACCTGGATGTGATTAGGTAAATACGGCGCCAGCAAGTGCAGAGTGCCATCGTACCTTGATCGAGACACCGGTGTAGTTGTCGACGCTGGTTTGTTGCGTATCCTCGGCATCGTCATCAGCATCCTCGTCCTGTACGGTACTTCGTCAGCTCTGTCCAAAATACTTACGCATAGACTTACCCTGTCAATGCGACGCTGTATGATTAGCTTGCCTCGGCCGGCAGGCACCAGCTTCTCGAACACATCCTCGAAGTTGCTTGCGACCTGCTTGAAGGTGCGTTCGATAGCCTCATCTTTTCGCTGGTCAAGCACCTGCACCAAGTCCTGAATGGACTCTGCCGACTTTTCAAGGTCTTCACGTCTCTGAAGCAGTTGATCCCGCTGCTTGGTGAAGTTACTGTACTGCTCGAACGCCTTCTTATTGACATGGGCAAACTTTTTCAGGCCTTGGTTGACGGCGTGTAATTTCTTGACGAGCTGGAGTGAAGCGTTAGCGAGGGAATATTGGCAGCATTCGAATGCAACAAACACGATCCAACTTCTCTTTGGTGTACTTCTCGAATGCTTCCTCGGGCAGGACGCCAAGATCGCGAATGTTGCGACTGCACTCCTCCTTACGCCCAATCAACATCTGGCGCTTGGCGAGATAACGCTCCGTGCTCTTCTGTTGCTTCGAGATACCTCTGTTATCCTCCTGCTGCTGGTCCTGAGCCTTTTGGAGGTCTGCACGCAGCTTCGTAAGCCGACTATTAAGTTCCTCCGTCTCTTTATCGAGGTCTGCACAACGAAGTTAGATGAGTGCAAGGCTGCAAAGATATGAAGACGCGCCGTGAGTGCGCCTGACCAGACTGTCGATCGACGCATTCAAAGATCTCAGCTCTCGCGTTCGTGTCTTGAGATTGTTCTCTGAAACCTCACTACCTATGTCCGAGTCCCCATGCATCTCTACTTTCTCTCGCAGCTCTTCTCTCCGACGACGCAAGGTCTCTTCCAATTCAATCTCGATAAGTTCCTTCTTGCTTCCAAGCTGCAGGCAGATGAATAAAAGGTAATGGTCGGGTTATATGAATTACTCACCGCGCTCCGTTCTTTCTTTAGCTCTGCCAAATGTCGCTGCCTCGTCTCAACCTCCTTCACAAGGCCGGCGATCACGTCCTCCTCCTCGGGCGTTAACCCCGCCGCCATGGGACTTGCCATTTCGGCCCTGTAACCATCCAGCTTCGCCTGCAGTCCCGTCAGTTCCGTCTCACCCTCCTCGATCTCTCCTTCCAACTTGCTGGCTCTCTCAGCCATCCTCCGCTTCTCCTGGCCCAGAGCAGCCAACTCAGCAGCAAGCACTTCCCTCGCCTCGCGCGCCTGACCTAACTGGTTCTGGAGGACTTGGATCCGCCCCCATATCTGCGTGATCTGCTGGTCGAGCTGCAGGATCGTCGCTCGGACCTCCTTGGAGCGCTTATCGTGCGTATCAAACTTGTTCTTCCACTCTGTTACACTACGAATAGCCTCGATACGCGAGCGTCGGACGTCGTGGTAGCCACCCGTGAGCGCACCCTTGCGGTCTACTTTATCTCCATCCAGAGTAATCGTATTGATATTGTGGCTCTTCACGTACGCCGAGGCGATAGCAAGATCTTTACAGACACACGTCTTACCAAAGACCTGCTGGAATGCCTTTTCATACATGCTATCAAAGCTGAGCTGCTCGATGAGCGGGATGGCATCATCCGCAGTGGGCAGAGGAGGGTTCTTCGGCTTGAGGCGATTGAGCGGCATGAAAGTCACTCGGCCGGTCTTCTCCCTGAGCATGACGTCGAGTACCTTGGACGCGGTCGCATCGCTGTCCACGACGACGTGAAATAAGCTGTATACGATTCAGCGCAGCTCGCTACAACAAAGCTCGCAGCTCCGTACCTGTTTCCAGCAGTGAGCTCGACAGCCGTGTTGTACTTGTCCTCTGGGACATCAAATAGTCGGTAGAGGGGGCCGTGAACGCCCTCCAACTGATGTCGCTCCGCAATCCTATCGATCGCCCTGAGGCCCATACCCGTGTCCTGCACCGTATCAGCCTCTAGACCTACCAACTCAACGAAGCACACACCTTATCCATCATACTCGCCAAATCCCTCTCTGCCGTCCGCAACTCCTCCTGCGCATGCCGCACCAACGTCTCCAACTTCGTATCCTCCCTCCATAGCTCCTTCCTCCTCTCAACCAGCTCCGCATGCTGGTCTTTCGTCTTCCCAATCTCCGCCTCGAGCTCGGTCTGCCTCCGCCGCCCGTCTTCGACCTTATCCTGCGCACCCTGCGCACGTCGATCAAGCTCCTGCAGGCTCTGCTTCACGGACGCAAGGTTAGCGCGGGATGCTTCGAGCGCGACCTCGTGCGTGCGACGGTAGTTGTCAATGCTTGCGATTTCTTTCTTCAGGAACGCGTCCCGCTCTGCTTTCGTCCTGAATCTATTCAACCGTCCTCGCTTTGCATTCAAGCCGTCGAGCCTCGCCCTCGCCTCATCGAGCACCCTCTTCTCCTGGCTCTCCCTTGCTTTCAGCTCCTCCCATTGCGGGGTGAGACTTGCTAGGGCCCGCTCGTTAGCCTTGATATCTCTCTCTATGCGCTGAAGCTCGGCTTGGAGTTCGTCTTTCTTACCGCCCGAGAGCTCCGTCGCGGCACGCAGGTCCGAGACGACGCACTCGAGCTCGGTGCGTGCACGGTAGAGCTCGGAGAGCTCGGATTGGACCCCTTGACGGGTGAGGAACTGGGTCGAGAGGGTGTGTTTCGTCTCGGCGGTTTCCTTCTCAATGGTCTACACAGGGGATGAGTGGCATGGTCCTGTGTAGCGAGATAAAATGCACTGACCTGCATCTCCTTTTCCCGTTTACTAAATTGCACCCGTCTCTCATTTGAGTTGTGCACCTCGGCCTTCCGTTCTGCCTCAATTTCTTCCAGTGCTTCGCCGACCTCCTCCAGCTCACGCTGGTACACCGCATACTCGAGGCACCGTCGTTCCTTGTCCTTGTCCTGAAACTCCTTCAGCTCCTCCTTTTCCTCTTCGAGCTCCGTCAGCCGCGAGTTGATGTAGTCGAGGAGCTCGGTGATCTTGGAGCGCTTTGCATCGGTCTCGGCCATGATGCGTAGAGATTCAGTGCGCCGCTGTTCGTAGACTTTGGTACCGGCGACTTCTTTGAGGAGGGCGAGGCGCTCGTGGTCTTTGGCGTTTGTCAGAGCCGTTATCTAGCGTGAAGACGGAGATATGATCAGTATACCATGGTTGGTCGAAAGCAAACAGAGCACGCACCCGACCTTGAGGGACAATATAATAAGGATTCGACTTGCTAAACCCCGCACTCTCGAGCAGATTCATGACATCCGCCTTGCTAACACTCTTCTTGTCCAAGCTGTACTCGTCTTTTTTGAGACCGATCGTCCGACGAATGATAACTTCTTCGCGGCCGGTAGGGAAGCGATTATCGCTGTTGTCGAATACAATCTCGACTAGGAACGATGCGACGTGAAATTTAGTGGTTAGGATTGGTATGAGAGCTCCCAGAACGAACCGTAAGCGGACAGGGTTGTAGTGGTTGAGATACCCTCGTGAAGCAAGGACTGCCGCTCTTCCCGTGACATAGATGTGTATGCATCTGAGAGGACGAACCGGATGGCTGTGAAGAGTAGAGCTCAGTTTCTTGCGATCGATAACCTGTTGTTGTCCTACAACTAGGACAACATTGCGACCCGGCCTGGCGCGGGCAGAATTGTTATGAAACACTCACCAGCAAAGAAGTTACTCTTTCCAGAACCATTGCGACCGACGACTACATTGTGTCTGGGCGAGAAGGGTTCGATCTGAGTCTGGTCACGATCTGAATGGGTTTCAGCCTGAGTTACAGCAGGCCGAAGGAGCATCTCTCACAGGACTTGAAGCCTTGTATCGTTAAGGTCTTGATATACATACTGAAGCCTTTTCGTCGACCTTGTAGAGAAGTTGAGAGTCAACCTGCGCTCTGAGCGCCAGAGCAATTAATGAGAGTCGCGTGTGACGTTACTCCTCGCGACAGCGCGTCTGGGCGATCACGGATCACGGTCACCTGACGAGTTCGCGAACCGAGACACGCGGACTTGCGCCGATATTCATTCAACAACCCTCATCAGCAACAGCGAGACCGCATCCTCGACCGATACCTCTTCCTCTGGATACCCTGGCAACTCTGCGATGGCGTTGCATCTGGATCACTACGAGAGCCTCGACATTATAGGCAATGGTTCGTTTGGAATCATCAGGAAAGTGAAGCGCAAGTCGGACGGCATGGTGAGTTTTGTGGCACTGCAGTGTTTCATTCGACTAAACTTAGGTGTAGATTTTTGCGAGAAAGGAGCTCAGATTCGAAAAGATGACCGAGCGCGACCGCAAACAAATCGTCTCCGAAGTGTACGTATCTCCTATTCCTTCGCTTCACCGTATCAACGCCACATAGCAACATCCTCAAAGACCTGCACCACGAGCACATCGTCCGGTACCACGACCGTCATATTGATCGCGACCATGGCACCCTCTACATCCTCATGGAGTATTGCGGCGGCGGCGACCTCTCCACAGTCATCAAACAGGCCGTCAAGCAGAACAGGACCATCCCCGAGGATACAATATGGAATTATTTTATGCAGATACTGCTGGCGCTGCATCATTGTCACCATCCTAATGGGCATGGGAGGGCGAGCAGTGGCGGTCCCGGGGAGAGCGATGGCAGGGAGCGCAGACCCCAGATTTTGCATCGGGATTTGAAGCCGGATAATGGTGCGTTGCTGCATTCATTCACGACGAGTGCCATCGAGTTAACGTTCCCCAGTCTTTCTCTCTGAGTCGAACACCGTCAAACTTGGCGACTTTGGTCTCTCGAAAGCTCTCCCACAAGCCAGCTTTGCAAACACATACGTTGGTGTACGTCTCTTCTCCTTCTCCATCCCTTTGTCGGTCTCCTCCATACCCCTTCGTGCTCTCCCTACTTGGTGCCCCTCCAATCTTTACTCTCCCCCCCCCCTTTTCTCCCTCTATTACCTTCCCTCCGTTTCGTTCTGCCCTCTCGAACTCACCGCCCTCACAGACCCCCTATTACATGTCCCCCGAACTCATGCAAGAGAAAGCCTATGACTCCAAGTCCGACATCTGGTCCCTTGGCTGCCTCATCTACGAGCTCTGCGCCCTTAAACCACCTTTCCACGACGCCAAGACACATGCAGAGCTTAGTGTGTTTATACGGTAAGCCTTCTCTTCTCTCACCTATACTGTTAAGACTTACGTTCACGTGTGTGTTCCAGCAATGGACGGATACCACCACTACCCAGAGGTTATAGCACAGCCCTGGGAAATGTTATCAAGTCAATGTTAACGCTAAATGTACGTTCTCTCAATCATGTTTAGTATTACCATGTGTTTCTGACAAATTCTAGCCCGCGATGCGCCCCTCCGCTGCCCAACTCCTCCAACACGAACGCATCGACCTCGCCTATAAAGTCTCAGAAACCGAAAAAATGTGCGTTCTCCCCTTCCTTTCGTTCTTGGTGACGTGCTCATGCTATCCAGGATTGCACAAGTGAAGCACCACAAAGCCGCAGCAGCAGCCCGCGAACGTGACCTCCTTGCACGCGAAGCGGCCCTCAAAGAGCGGGAGTCCCATCTTGCCACCCTGCTACAGAAGAAACAGTCTGAGCTCGACATCACCGTCCGCACGGCCGTCGCCCGCCGCGAAGAAGAGCTGCGCGCGGCTGTTTTGAAGCGGGAAGTCGAGGTCGCTGCGAGCATGCAGAAGAGGGAAGAGGAGATCCTGGAGGCTGTGCAGAGGCAGCAGGACATGATTAATGAGAGAGTGAGGGTCAGGGAGGAAACAATGCGTGAGGCGATTGAGGAGCGGATGCGTTGGGTGGAGAGGCGGGAGGCGGAGATGAGGGAGGAGAGGGAGCGGATTGAGGAGATTAGGAAGGAGTTGGAGAGGAAGATGCGAACGTTGGAGGAGGCGGGTTCGAAGAGTCAGCGGAAAGGTGCGTCGCATTCGATGCATGTGGCGCGTTTCACTCACGGTCGAGGTGCTCGTGTGTGCAGAACGGAAAGGGAAGAATCCGTTCGAGGAAGTCAAGAACATCCTCGCCCCCCTATCTCGTCTGGGCATTCACGACTCCCGGGAGCCTTTCCCCGTCTTCGAAACACCCATCTCTCAGTCCGTCCGCACATTCTCTTCCCTTCTGTCCAACGCCGAGCCGCCTGCCTCTGCAATGAAAGGCGTTATCCTCACCAGCACTGGAGAGCCCCTCGCCACACCTACGCCCTCCGAGCTCGCAAAGCTGTTCGTCCAGTCTCCGAAAGTTGGACTCAACTTCAGCCAGATCTTCGATGCCGACTCGGACGACGGGGACGAGACCGTCACGATACACATCGGCGAGGAGGGTGAGGGTGCCAGCGATACGGAGACGGAAGGAGGGATGGATAAAGAGGAGCCGCCAAGTCCGATTGAGCGGAGAGAAAGTATGCGGAGAGCCAGTCGGGGGAGTGGGAACGGCTTGGATCAGACGGTGACGGCGCCCCCGACGAGATTGCGAAGGCCGTCGATTCGTAACTCGATGCTGAGCAGGCCGTCGCTGCCAGGTTCCAGTTCGGCACCTGCAGTCAACGCCAGGTTGTCCTCCACCGCTGCACCGACAGCCTCAACGTCGTCTGCGTCTGCAGTCGTCGCGTCCACCTCTGAGCCAACGGTCAGCTCGAAGACTACAGTCAGCACGCGTGCGCGCACGATCTCCCGCACATCCTCTTCCCCGCCGCAATATGACTTCTCCGACGAAGAGAACCTCCCTAGCCCCTTCCTCAAGCGCACTGAGAAAGAACGCGGGACGCTGGCTCGTGCGCAATCGAGTTCTGCTGCTTTGGCTGTGCCCAAACGTCTAAGTGGCGGAAGTAATCTGCTTCGAGTTGCGGCAGCGAACTCCTCGGCGAAGGCAACAACGCTGAAGAAGCAGCCAAGTACGAGTGCTATTGGGACTTATGGTGCGGCTGCGCGACCGTCAGTGGCGAGTGCGAGGAGGGCGGGGGAGGAGGCGCGGAGAGCGTTGCATCGGTCATGACCTGAGTTATCGACAGTTTTCTTGTTGTGTCTCTGGACTGTTCTGTCGATCATGATTTTGTTGTCGTTGTCTCCATCGAGTGGCTATTAGTTTGTTATAGTAGTGGTGATTGTCATTGTATACAATGCTATCCGGCATTTACATTAGGTGAATGTCCTGGTGCAAATCTTGTCTCTTTTACCTTGCATCGGGACCTCGGTTCTCCACCTAGGTTATAATTATTTAACTAGTTACATAAATACTCGTCAATATGTCGAGGGTGCAGAATACCTGGTTAATATCCTAAGGGCGTGTACAAGCACTTTGTATCTTTCTCTTTACCCTTAACGTCCATGTCGGCTACTGTGCCTCCAATGCCGTTATCAGACACATCGCAAGAAGTCCATGAGTCGGAATCGCAAAGTCGTGAGTCTAGCGTCTCGAGATGCTGCATCCCCTTGACGCGTACCTGCAGGTCGTGAGACTATTGCTAGGGCCGCTCAGCAACGGGAGTCTCCTTCGGTTGGCGCCAGTATCAAAGAACTGATCACGACTCAAAGGCACGAACGCGTGGACGCTATCTACAACTACCGACCTGTCTATCTGACCCCTCCGCCGATTACTATTTATCATCCCGTTTTTACCAAGTTCCTAGAGATCATGGAGCAAGATATAGATGTCACGCATGAGGAGCTCGGTCATGCACAGATGTTCATCGACCAAGCCGTGAGGGTATACAAATATCCATCCGACCGAATAAATCGATTATCTGCGATCAAGACAGCGGTGCACCAACAGATCCTCGGTATAACGCCTCTCGGATTTGGAGACACTGAATTCCTCACCGATGGCATCATATTCTCGGCGGAGGCATCCGATGAATTCAAAAGTGTTATCTGCTTCACTGAGGTGAGAAACGAGATGGGATGGGGTGGCCACGATCCTGTCGCCCAGGCTGAGTGTGCCTATGTAGCTACATATTCATCTGATGAGGTGCATCGTTCATTATCATTCTGTATATTGGTACTAATACTCCTGCTTGTAGGCCCGCTGTGTTCGGCAACTGTGCTGTTGTCCCGCATTGCTGATTGGGATAGCTGGCCCTCACATTATCATAAGAGGTGCTGTGTTTGCTGAACAGCTTATCACGCAAAACCTTACGGATTACATCTCCCTTGTTCCGCTCCTCGCAGCGGGGCGCTCGGCGCTCGGTGATACCAGCTATCGGGTGGCACGATTTTTCCGCGCCTTGAAGGAGTGTATCAAGATCCTCGACGAGTATTACACAGGGCTTGTACAGATGATATCGCCTCCCCCTGGTCGTATCACCGGGACTCGTTTCTACGGTCAAGATGCTAGCTCGGGCGCTCGAACTGATATGTCTGCTCTGCGTATACCCACCTTTATTGGTCCTCACTTTACCGAATACTATGATACCGCAAACCGCAAAGTCGTACTCACGTATCGAAAGCGCTTAGATGTCGCCACCAGCGATAGAGCAGTATTCCTCGCAGAGGCCGACATCGAGTCCAAGCCCGTCGAAGTTGTCGTGAAGTTCGCCCACAACTATAGTCGCGAAGCGCATGAGCTGCTGGCAAATGCTTCACCTCTCAGACGCCGAAGCTATGGTACTGCAAGTATGAACCCAGTGTCTGGATGTGGGTCGTCGTGATGGAATACGTGAAGGGTAGGGAGGTCGAAGATACGCTGACAGATCCTGCTCATATCGAGTCGCTCTGGGTGGCGGTTAAGACATCACACGCCAACGACTTCGTGTTCGGTGACTTGCGCTGGGTGAACGTCTTTACTATGGACAGCAAGGTCATATTGATCGACTTCGACTGGTGTGGGAAGGCCGGCGAGGTGCGGTATCCAAGCGATATCTCACTAAACGCAGACATGCACTGGCACCCTAAGGTCCAGCGTGGGGTTCTTATTGAGAAGGAGCACGACATGCACCTTTTCCGTGTTCTCACTGGCGAAGACCTATAACATGTGATCGAGAACTTTTGTACAGTATATTCATGGGTTGTGTGGTCCGATCCTATGTTGCTCCGAGGCAGTGAGACGCACCTAGAGCCCTTCATATCGCACCGTTCGTCGCCAAATTTTCATCATCAGAGTGATTTCATTGAAAGTCTTCCTTGGCCAGTTTCCAGTGCGACACGCTGAGCGCGGCGCTGTCCACGCCGCCCTCGACGTCCATGCTGCTTCACCGGGCGTGATCCCTCGTCGCATCAATCTATCTCAACATCGTGCACGGCATGTGTATCACGCCGTCCACTCCTATCTGGCGGGCTCCCTGACCCTTCGTGTGTTCCCCGAGATCTTTCCTGGTGCCCACAGCGATTGGGAACAACTTCCCGCCCATGCTCACCGCGTTCTATTGCGGCGACTGTGGTGATCGACTTTGGGCTTTGCTCTCGCTGCGACAACTCGCTGGTCGGAGGCATGGAAAAGAGGAGAGTGCGAAAGTCCTGGAACAGAGAAAACAAGTGAATCCATTTATTCAAAGTTAAACAGTGTGATACCAGGAGAGCGTGTCCGCCCGGCGTTCCGACGTCGATGACATTCACACCTCCAAAATCTCTTTGATTCAAGTGTGCTGCGTCACGCGGCTCCCATCCTATTCGATCCAGAAGAACAGGCATGCGAGCGCCGTCACTATTGAGAAGAACGCACGCGTGCCATCCTACCTCGGCACCTCGCACTCCCAACGCCTTAGCCCTCCCTGTTCGCATTCGACGCATCTACGGAGGGCCCTCGACCACTCTACGTGTTTACGCAAAGCGATCCTGGCGCTCTCGGAGCTGCCTCAACCGCTATATCGTCACCTTCTTGTCTTCCTCACCTATCCACTTCTTGGCAGGTAGGGATGATATGAGTTCATGCAATGTTGCATTCCTCTGGTACAGGGAATGTCTGAGAACTTGTCAGGATCGATGCCAATATTAGACATTGTTAACCGCCTCTCGCCCCCCGCCCGACGTCATCTCCCTACTTCCCCGACGTCCACGCTGACTCACCAGTGGCGGCTCCCATGCCCCACGCGGGCCTGCAGTACAGCGCCTCTCTCGTCTTTGTGTACAGTGTATTCTACCGCGTCGTTCACATCTGTCGCTTCTGGAACAACGTCGTGCTTGTTTACGAACTTCAGAGCCGTTCCCGTCGTATTCATGGCGACCACCACGGGGGCCGACTCTATGTCGGGCTTTTCCACAGCGACAGTTCGCAGAACGAGGATAGGTGATCGGGCTGAGGTATAGGGAAAAGGGTGAGTAAATCGATCTTTATTCAACAGTAAATGTTGTACTACTAGGTGGGAGTGTGCCCGCCTCGCAACTTGATGCTGATCGGAACACTGTCCCCACTTCCTCTCACGAGGACCTACCCATATCCATCAAGAATACCCCACCGTCGCTATGCATAAGCCACACTTCAGGATTAGTCTAAAGGTGAACTCTGAGTCTTAGATCTTTAGTGGCACCCACCAGTGAGGCTTATCGACGAGAGCACCCGCACACAGAAGAAGAAACAACAAATCACCGCGTCACAGAACATCCTCGCTGCCCGCCACGCAGAACTCTGAGTGACGATCAGCGAGGAGGGAGCCATCCAGGGAATATTGCGGCATGCTCCAGCAGCATATTTTATCGTGGATTTCTTGGATCAAAGTGCACCTTGCTCCAACCATGCGATGTGTACTCCAGCAGCCGTCGACAAAAAGCAGGTGTGGAAGCTTAATGGATGTCCTTCCAACGAATAAGCCAGGTATTAGCAGCCATGACCCTCCCAGTTGGACCGAGTGCTGCGCCAATCTTGCTCGGTGATGACGCATGAGGATGTGTGTTGGATGTCCAGTGTATCCTGAGGCCTTCGTTGTGAGCGTCCTGGATTGAGATACACCTTGCTCCCGCCGTGCATTGTGTACTCTAGCAGCGGTCAATAAGGAGCAGGTGTGGAAGCCGAGTGATGTCCACCCAGTAGGTAAATCTTCCTCTCAGTCGCTAGCCAAGTACCACCACTGTGACTCTTCCGGATGCTGCGCAGTTCTCCGACACAGTGCTTGGCAGGTCCTCGCTACTGGATAGGCTATAGGGAGTACATCGTCGTGAGACCTGCCGTGGATGGCTGGCCATCGATGCCGACTAGTTATAGGTCGAGGTGCTGGTTGTAGGTGTGTGGGTTATCCGTGCTGGGTAAATGACCATGTTCGGTGCCCTGTACCCAGAGGGTCTAGCACATCCCCTGTCTCCCATTGGGGTAGGTTGATGCGAGCCACGTCTTGGCCGAGGGATAATGGAATGTACTGGAGGTGTTCGATGGTGCTTGCGTCGTCCCTGGGCGAACGTCAGTGATCATCTCGACGAGAAATGAATCAACGCTACGAACGTACATCTTACGAGGACGATGAGAGGGCGTATCTCTGGCATGATATTTTGTGGTGTCGAGACAGAGAGGTAAACGTGATAGGTGCAGATTCGTTCCCGCATGCCTGTCTTTTATACACCGGGCGGCCTTCTCTGCGTACAGTGTGGCACGCACGGATGCCACACGCGTTCAAGGCGGTGTCACTTTCACGTGGATAGTCATGGAAACCCGCGCAGAGAACTGTGGCCGCGAGGGAAGGATGTGGCGTCGTATGTCCGAGTCTTCTGCCGCTCTTCTGGAAGAGGCGCTAATATTCTCTGCTGGGCCTAGATCAACTTGAGCAGAAATCTCACGTCTCTATTAGCACTTGTTTGCCTCGGACGGCAGACAACAATGCATTCGTACCTTCTGCCTGACGTATTTCCACCGCAGGTGTAACTCCGTCCAGCTTACCGTTTGCTCTGTTCCATTGACTCAACGACGTCGAGGGGTCCGCTACTTGAGTTTCCAGAGATATGTGAGGCTTCCAGATAATCAAGGTTCAAGTTGCTGCTCGCCATTACCTAGTCTCTCGTCTCTCGTGCTGCGTAGCGAACTCGTTGATTCCCTCAGGAAGGAGTGTATTCCTTATCTTCCACAGGAAAAGGTGCTGAATGTTCGTGGCTAATACAATACAGGCCAACTAATACCTCTACGAGCCTGATTGTGTGTGAGACATCGCATAGTCACATCTAAGAGGTGAAACCTCACCGAAATAGTTCCTCTACCGCGTCACACTACGACCACAGTACGGATGAAAATAACCAATCAAGACAATCCAATTTAGTTCTGGCTTCGTACAAATAGAGCACTAAGAAGGTTATAAAGTATACGCAGCGATATACTTAAATAATTGATACAGTCAGTCGTCTTCGCAACAATATTAATCATGTCATGGCTAAATCATCAGAGAAAGTAGAATCAAGACTGTCAGTCACGTCCGCACTCAGAAACGACTACGTGCCCACCCCAGAAAGAACCTTGAACACCTCGCCCTGTCGCTCCCTAAACGCCTTCAGCCGAGTCAGCCCCAGCGCGAGGCCGTTAATCCTATTCGCAAACGCCACCGCGCGTCCCTCAACGCTCCTCCTCCCCGCATCGCCCTCATCGCGCAGGTGGTGCCCCACCCCCTTCTCGAGCATCCACCGCACCCTCTCCAGCCTCGGGACCGGCACCTCCCCGCCCTGCGCAGCGATCTGCACCGCCGCGTCGTCGTCCTGCTCCTCCATCTCCCGCGCGGCGGCGCCGATGCCCGCGAGCTCAATCATGAAGGGCCGCAACCCTTGCGGGCAGTCCACGAGCGTGAGCTGCTGCCCGAGGACGCCCTGGACGGCGCCGTCGGGCATGACGCACGTGGTGGCGACGTCGAGGATGGCGAAGGAGACGGCGGCGAAGTAGGCGCGGGGAGGGTCGGTGTGCAGGACGCGGCGGATGGAGGGGACGCGCTCGAGGACGTCGGCGAGGGAGGCGTACAGGGTTTCGCGGATGAGCTCGATCGCGGGGGAGTGGGCTGTTAGGATAGAGGGCGATGGCGGTCGGGGGACGGGGGACTTTGGGTCAATGAATTCGGAGTTTGTGGGGGAGAGGTAGCCGTTCGAGGTGGTGGAGTGTGTGCGGACGTGGGCGTAGGACGGGATCTTGGATGGTAAATCGCCGGGATCCGAGCGGGGTGAGGAATGGGATGATTTAGGTGCCGAGGGATCGTACGCTGGTGGTGGTGAAAAAGACGCTTTGACCTTGTGCCTCGATCCGCTGGGTCCTTCCCCGGCATCGATGGCGGCCTGCAAGTCCGTGCTGTACCGCTCCTGGAACGAACGCCGCTGCGAGATCTCTATCGCGACTGCGCGGAGGTCCGCAGCTATGCGGCTCAGATTCGAGTTGGTCGGCTGCGCGAGCGGAGGGAGCCCGCAGATGAGCCGGGCGAGATCGTGCTGGTGCTCAGGTGCCAGGTTCTGGATCTCGGGGACGGCGTTGGCCCAGACGTTGAGGAAGGCGATGAATGGTCGCGGGCAGTTGTCTCCTGTGAGCTGGAGCGGTGGGGTTGTCTTGTTCACGCGAGGAAGAGGAACAGATGGTGGGTTGGTCGTGCATCGTAGAGCCGCGAAATATAGACATAGCGCGGGCCCTTGCGGCGATATCAGCCCCAAAACCGGGTAGCGACTAGGTTTGTGCGCGCACCTGTAATCATCAAATCGCCCTCTGCGCTGCTCAACATGTCGACGTCGAGCAAGCGCTCGACCTTGGCCTGTGTTAGAGAAGATTTGAGGTAGCTGTGGAAGCTATCCTGGACATAGTCCTCTGATAGACGTTCAGAGTCTGGCATGGGCGTCTTAGAAGGTGATGAAGCTGGAGAAAGTAGTAGTGTCGGACGACAGGGCCTTTTGAGCGAGTGGCTGAGATAATTAGGGCAGTTGTGCACCGCCTCAATACAATGACTTCATTTTCGATCTGGCACGTGAGTCTGCACAGCATCAATGTGACTCGGCTGGCTGCGTAAATATTGCCGGGTCGTCGCCGTGACGGGGAGAGATGCGTAAATATTGCAATAACATGATTTGTTGTTATGGAATACGATAGGAACACGCGAGGGTAGGGGACCGTGAAATTAGCTAAAAAGAAGGGATTTCTGATTGGCCGGCCAGTCGCCGGGAGGATATCTATAATTAGCAGATCCTAAAATATCTCTTGCAATTCAAATTATTCAATATTTAATGTTTTCTCGAAGCAGTCATACTGTTTGATGCTCTAAGTATCCATCTGCAGTACTCGTACTACGAAGTCACCATTCACAATGCAAATTCTGAATTCGGGAGACTGAATTGAGCTCACAACGCGGAATAATTTGAAGGGAGTGCAGCATACCAAATTCAGGGGAATGGTCAATTGCATTGGCAGAGCTCATTCTGGAGTCACTTCGGGCATATGAGGTTGTCACAGCCTCGATGGTGTCATAGCGCATGTAGCGGTAGGTCGCATCGGAGTCGTGATTTCACCACATTCATTGTTGACTGAATTGCCACTATGTTTCAAGGGCTTGAACATGATTGGACCCCACCACAAATATCGCGGTTGTGAGTCATCTACTGCTATGTCTGACCCATGTATTTCTGCCTGTGTCTACCGGATGTGAACTAATTTTTTGAGACATCATGTCCGCCTAAAGATTGGACATAGGCAGTGCTCAAAATGGCCATTTAAGTCCACTACAGGATCAAAAATCATCTCGGATAGTCCAGGGGCTTGATCCGACACTGTAGATGTGAGAAATAGGAGACTCAACTCCAGTAGAGTAAGACTAAAAGCAGGATGGCAGCTCTCCCCCCTCTAAACCATCATGAAGGCCTTCTTTGTATCTGTTGCTCTGTCTACTGACTCAAGCTTCACCCCGACTCGAACATTCACAGTATATAACTGCTCCCTGTTCGCGATCTGGTCAGTATCTCATACTCTCAGATGATGGTGGTCTTGATAATTCTCCACCAGGCCCTCTATGTTCACAGATTTTAATTCAGGAAGTGCTGTTCCAGACTATGCCACTGGGTATGCAGCTCTTCCAATGTTAACAGATGTCCCCATCTCATCGCATCAACAGATGGTAGGCAACTGTGTACACTTCAGTTTCATTCACGGTACCTGATAATTGGACAGCTAGCCGTATTTGAGTAAGGACCTGCATCTTTACAAAGTAAGGAGTGGATATATGATTTGTCACTGACCCTGTGATCCCTACATTGGAACGGTACATGTATATCAAAAAGATGGTGGTCTCAGGTATGATACAACCTACAGCGTGACTGCAGCTGAATGGACCGCGATGGAAACAATGATAGTAAGCATCTGTCCAATCAACCATCTTCTGGGATGTTTCATTCCTCTAGTTTTGCTCACCATCTCTCTTTCATCAATAATCTGGATTCTGATTCTACATCCATAGCAGGCCCCAGTGACCTTATGACTCCATCTGGGTGCAAGAGTGCTTGTGCAGCCAGCTAACCTGGACCACGACTCGCCCTCCCGCTGTCCGGCATCCCCTTTACCTTTTTGTCACACAGATAATGACCATACGCATCACATGTACTAAACAGATTGAAACTGTCCTGCAGGTTTATTAACACATCCATCACGCTAGCCCAACTTCCATCAAGTTGCACATATACCTGACTTCCTCACCCAGCGATGAGTTGATTTTATATGTTGATGGCATCTTTATAATGGGCAGGGCAGAGACCGGGCCAAGGGACCAAAGTGAATGGGATGAAACCCACTTGTACGAGACAATGAAACTCAGAGCGAGGTGAGCGAAAGGAATCTGACCTGGAAAAGACCCATTACAGGTGTTGATAGTGCAAAGAAAACTGTAATTACAAGATGTTGAGTATATAAGACCGGCAAATATGCATAAACTAAGATCCAAAGCTAAATAATACAATTGGTGCTTGCCATGACCATTACAGTCTTTCCTTGTGATCCTCGCAAAGGTCCCCAGTGCACAAGCTGGAAGACTTGACGTGCCCTCTGAAGCCAAAAGTGCCATCAAGACTGGTGAGTTTCTCCCATGCTATCATTCCCTTCCTGTCTCCCCACTGGTGTCGTTGATAGGCCTCCAGCGTCGCTAGCCTCTGAAAACGTGTTTTCGGCGTGTTCGACACGATGCGGAAAGCGCCGAGATCACCGAGCGTTCACCGAGCTACGACTCAATACATCGGCGATCCCCGAGGACGCGCACCACCGGATACTGACGTCACTGCCGAGCAGTGTACACTTCGCCGCGCCGCATGCCTGTCGGTGCTATACCGGGACTCAATTCGATGACTCAGGATACGCCGAGGTTGTCGAGTGTTGCTTATGCGCTCGGAAGACGGAACCGATGGCATCGGCAACGCTTACTCAACACCCTGCCCCTTCCATACGATACGACAATCCTAGGAACCTCCGGAACTCAGCCTACTCTCTCCGTGGCAACGAGTCGCAGCACTCGGTGCATCCATCAAGCGCCGAAACACGCTGAGTCACTCATATCGGTCTTCCTGACGCAAACCAGCTGATCTTACCTTCCGTCTGACCCTGCAATAACTCGGCAGTCATTGGTCGTCATACGATAGGATGCCGTGGGCCCCCGTTTCGGTCCGGTGCCGTCGCAACACTCGGTCAGCCCTCCTTATGAAGTTCGAGGCGATGGTCATCAAGCACGAGTCGTCAGAACGCACCGAGGCGCTGTACGGGCTCAAGATGGAAGGATATTCCCTGGGGCGGCGGTTTCTGACCCGCCTAGAGTGCTTCGGAATAAGAGTGGTATGCGGCGGACGATTGGCGAGCGGCTTGGGAGTTTAGCGAGACTCGGCGGCGCATTTCTGGTTGTATTCTCTGATTGTAGACGCATGGAGCATTAGGCAGTCTCGGACTTAGCGGTTTCTTAGACTTCGGGTCACTTAGTACTTTAGGCGACCTGTATATTCCTTTCCAGCAGCGAATTTTACCTGACAGCTCACATCTCAAAGTCTCGTTGCGTCCGAATTGCGTTCTAAGAAGACCTCGGCGTGAGGTCTTGCGTTCACCTCTGCGTTTATCGTCCCTATTGCGTTCTCCCTGAGTCTTCTGCACCGGCGTTCCCTCTTATCGCATCATCGAAGTCCTCCGGCGTGGAGGAACCTGTCAGTCTATCGTCCGACTATCGTCCGAGTCCCCGAAAAGGACAAGCTGGTCTAGCCCGGCTCCGAGAACCCTCCGAGAAGTGCTGAGTTGGCGCCGAGACGCGAATAGTAAGAGAGTTAGGGAGTTAGAAGAATTGAAGAGCGTCCGGGTCTACTCACAAAGAGATATACGGTGCCATTTAGTGTTCTGTTTTACATTCCTCACCTCCCCCGAGCTTTACCCTTCTGCCCTTCGACTACTGACACTATTAGACGGAGTTCCCTCCGCGTTTTCTAGGTGTTTTTGGTGGTTGTTGTGTGTTGTAGCCTGTCATCGTTCACTGGATATCCTATTTTTCAGTGCAGCCACGGGGTCACGGTGCCCAAGTATCTCTTGCACTCCAATATGCCTGCCACCTCCACCGTGCCACATGAGATATCAGCCAACTTCATTTCCACACCACCCGACGCCACTTTCTCACCCAATGATGCATCAATCTATGTGTATCCCCAGATCTGTTTTCTGTGTTCCTTGTGACCTGCTCTTATCCCCAGTGCACAAGTTGGAAGCCCAGCTCGCTGCAGTCCAGCCTCTGAACGGCGAGTCTGTCCTGCTCCAACCGATGATCCAGTCCCCACCTCCCCACACAAACGACCCCGCTCAGCATGGTGTCGGTAGATTTTGCTACCTAGAGAAAAATATCCAAACCAGCTGGATATCCCAGGCAACATAATCCTATAAGAGATTGCTGGACTTGTCTTTGGTCGAGCAGCTCCCTTGTGTTCATGGGCAAAAAGGAACTATTTGCAGTATGCTTCCCAGAAAAATAAACAAAAATAATAGCTGACTACCAGAGTCTAGCTGAGAGTGGTTATAAAGCAGAGCGTGAAGTCCAGAGTGCAGACTTCCAGATAATCTCAATCAAGAGTACTTTCCCTCACAGTAGAGAGTTCAGACACTTGACAAGAATAGATTGCAAACTGGTACAGCTACCAAGAGTGCTACTTGAGAAAGGATACAAATGAGATAGTCGATTGTCTTCTACAAAAGATCTCTCCCTCTAGCTACAAAATTTCTCTCCCTTTTATACCTTTCCAGTTCAAACTCCTCTTGAATTCTCCTCTGCTGAGTTTGAATGCAAGAACAATAAGAAAGCACAAGAAAGGAAAGTAACTATGGTAACTACAAGAATGACTCAGCTCCTCCTACTTGACTCAAAACAAGTCATTCATGAGTAAGCAAGTGAGTCAGCGGCTACCAACTATGTGACAAACTATCCCAGTAAGGAAACAGTCTGAGTAATTGGCAACAAGGAAAACAATAGTGCGAGAACAGCTAATCCAAAAAATACAAAGTCCATATTGACATGGCAACTGTATCATGCTCCCTGCTCTTGCTGGATTTGAGACCTTGCTTCTTCAGCCTTCCTCAACTTCTCTCACGCTTCTTCAAAGGTAAGAGGCAAGTAAATATTTTCCTCCTCCTTGCCTAACTAATTAAAGAATCAGTGGTCCCTTTCCATGTCCAGCAGGCTCCTATACATCCCTAGGCTAATTGCTTTGCCCACAAATACTGCATAGACATGGTATCTGCCAGTAGTATTTTAGCTTGCAGCGTCTAGTGTGATTTTGCATTCGAACAGAATTCTTGTCTGACAATGGACATTCCAGCGCATCTACCTGCTATCCATTTCCTTGTCCCAGTCTTCACACCTGTATGCCATCAAGCTCAACATCCACCCGTCCCTCCCTGCCCCCACCCTCTGCATTGCACATCACCAACTTTTCCCACTTGTGCCTTGTGCGCCACCCACTTCCTCTCCTATGACAGGGTGTGCTCACCTCCTCCATCTCTTCTCCCATTGCCCATGTCTGTGGTCTCCAACAGACTAATTTGCCCTGCACCACCCCACAACCACAGCCCATACACCCTTCTCCTTCTCCTCATCACAGTGTTTGCAGCTGACTGTCATCACACCTGAAAAGAAGCCACCGCTCTCAGACAAGACAAGACAAGACAAGCATGCTGAATCTCGATGGCTGCCCAATTCCCGAGAGGCCCCTCCCTCCCCACTGCCACCCTTTAAGCTTGAGTAGTATAACACTGAGTATCCTCACTTGTACATCACCAACTATCCTCACTTGTATAACACCGACTATCCTCACTTGTATAACACCGACTATCCTCACTTGCCCATCACCCACTTACCTCGCTTGCCCATCACCGACTATCCTCACTTGCCCATCACCCACTTACCTCGCTTGCCCATCACCAACTATCCTCACTTGCCCATCACCCACTGTCCTCACTTGCCCATCACCCACTTTCCTCACTTGCCCATCACCCACTGTCCTCACTTGCCCATCACCAAGTATCCTCACTTGCCCATCACCCACTATCCTCACTTGCCCATCACCCACTATCCTCGCTTGCCCATCACCCACTATCCTCGCTTGCCCATCACCCACTGTCCTCGCTTGCCCATCACTGTCTATCCTCACTTGCCCATCACCCACTTCCCTCACTTGCCCATCACTGTCTATCCCCACTTGCCCATCACCCACTGTCCCCACTTGCCCATCACCCACTTTCCTCCATCTCCATCTCCATCTCGCTATCCCGCTGTTCTACCGGTCTTAATATCCCCGTGCCCGCCGAAACCAGCCCAATGCGAGGACACACAAACCAAAACCACAAGTGCCCACATGAATTCCTTATTCCTTACGGTACCCAGACCCAACCACAGCGAGAAAAACACAGCGAGAGAAACACAGCAAAAGCAAATAGCACGACAGCAAACAGCAGGAAGCAAATCGAGACAAACGGCAGTAAATCGAGAAAACAGAAGCGGATAGAGTCCCGAAACGCCGCACGCAGCGTACTAGTATTCGCCTATTATTCGTAAATAGAAACCTATCTCGCCGCACCACCTAAGAGATCTCCTCGCCACACCTGGAAGGCTATGCCACCACAACACACCCCTCACCACCTATTCCCACAAGGCCCCTCACCCCCTCCCCTAAAACCCCGCCAAACACCCCTCGTCCTTCTCCTCCAGCTCGCAGCTCTTGAGCCTGCACGCGCGTATCGCCTTGTACCTGCCCTCGTCCACCTTGCTTTTCCGCCCTTCGTCCACCCTGCTTTTCCGCCCCTCACCGCCCCTGGTTTTGCGCCGGTCACGGATGGGGCTCTCGGTGGGCGTGGGCGGGTGCGGGAGGAAGGCGAGGGCGGTGGAGGTGAGGGAGCGCGAGGTGCCCCAGTCGAACTCGGAGAGGAGGGGCGCGATGGAGGCGTCGGACTCGTCGGACTCTGACGAGAGGTCGGGGATTAGAGGGGGCATGGCGAGGGGGCGCGGGCGGGAGTGGCGGTGGGGATGCGGGGCCGCGTTATTGGTATCACCCGGGGGCTGCGTCCGGTGAGGGTGGCGTTCGAGGGAGCTCACGGGAACAGGCCGGGGATACACGGACTTTGTGGGGAGGTAGGTCTTCCCTGGACACCCGCGGGCGGGGAGGGCGCACGCGTTGGGGGCGACGACGATGGGGGAGCGGTCGTACGCGGCGGGGGAGTGGGCGGCGAAGGTGCGCGTGAGGACGGGAGACGGCGGGAAGTGGACGTGGCGGGAGGCGGGGGCGGGGGAGCGTTTGAGGATGGGGCGGGGCTGGGTCATGGTGAATACGAGATGAACGAGAATGATTTCAAAGTCGGGTATACGAGCGACCAGGCAGTCGCTGTTAACAGGACATGGACATGGCCATCGTGAACAGCTAGTGGTGATAACCCAAAGAAGTCAGAGATATAGAGACTGACTGCCCTGACACGTTGAGATGCACGCGGCAAGCCTCCAGCTACTCGTCCCTGACAATCGTAGCAAGGAGAGCTGGGCGGTGCTGGCAAATTTATGTGAGGCGGCGTTGTTTGGCACCGGCCGGACGCCCCGATATGGACATAACCCGATGACGTAGCGGCCTTTGTCCGGTGGCTGTGCTCCTTCTCTCGCTTTATAACCGCCCTCCACGTTTGTTCGACAACGATTCATGCACGTTCCAAGTTCCCTTACGAGCGTTTGTCGTAACCACCGATGTGTACGCAAGGCTGCTTTACGTTTGCGATAACGATGGACTTTTCTTCGTTTCGCGGCAGCTTGGGGACATCGCGTGTAATCGATAATCCTCCGATTGACTTTGTTTTAGCTCGAAACTTGCATCGGTGCCCTTTCTCCCCAGTCACCTGTTCTCCTGCGTGAAGGAACAGCGTGTGAGTCATCTTTTACGTTCACATCTCCCTCCGTACCCACAACATCGTGTTGATAGTGTTGTGTCCTCGCACTTCTCCATCGAATTCCCCATGACGTATGTCCTTCGAATCGCACTCGCATCTTCTTCCTGCTCTCACCATGGGAGAGCCCAGCGTCTGGGCCGATCCTTCTCCTCCAATGTGTAAGCGCGTATATTCGCCAGCGTGCCGGGTTGGATGATACATCTATAGCCCAGAGCGTCCCAAGTTTAGATGTACATCTCGCATCGGAAACGTTGCACGCCCAGGACTGGTTCGTCCCTGGGGCGGTAAAACGTAGCCACTGGCGTTAATACCCCGAGACGCCACAGAGACTCACACCATTGACTCCAAAACACTCCATCCCCATCCTGATCATAACCACAACACCAGACCTAATTATACGAATTCATATCCGCCTTGTCGCCGCATCTCCAATTCCGCCGCGACCAACCCGCGAGACGCGCTGATATCCACCAACCAGCGAGACGTGGGGTTCTTTCAAGTTGTTGCATGCAGTGCGTCCGTGTCTTCACGCACTCGCCCCAGCGCCGTCCTCCCAAGACGACTGTCCTCCCTATGCCCAGGGGTTCAAGCTCGCGTACCTTACATCCACGCTCTATACACACACCAACTCGCGGCAAACATCCGACGTGCGGTGCACCTCATCAGGAACCGGGATGCGCCAAGAAATATTGAAGGCACCCATACCCATATACCCATATCGTCCGCACTTTTTCTTGCGCCGCGGTGTCTTCAGACCCGCGAACAACGGTCGGCAAGGTCACTCGGAATCGGTATCGGTTAGCTCACCCGTTCTCGCCTCGGGAAGCATGCGGACACTTTCGCACCTCAGAGAAAACGTCGAGATCGCGTATCACCCGCCGCAGGGTCTTCGACGCAGTCAGGTTAACAGAGAGGCGAGACACGCGCACACCAAGAAATCCCTGCATTCGTATATCAATCCGCCGCCCGGTCCTTGCATTCGTATCTCAGCAGCTGACGGGCGGGAATAAGCTTCTCGTGCCGAACGAATGGGGGGGCAGTGAGCATGAGCAAGCACATACTGACTGGACCGTGTAGCTTCCGCCATTTGTGAGTCGCTGGTACGGACATGATCGTAGCGGAGGTATTTTGGGGCGACAGCGCATTCAATCTACCGCACTTGTCCGCGTCGCGTACGAGCAAGCACTGAATCGCAATCCGAGATACAGACGGGAGACGTACAGGGTAAATAACGACGCCGCCTTGTAGCCCGCAAAAACGTCTCCCGCCTTCCCGCACCTGGTGAGCAGAGAGGCCGTCCCGGTTTCGTCCAGCGTGCGTCCCCAAAATCGTTCCAGACCTCGTGGGCCCCAAACCGAGGAAATATTTCGAGCGCGTCCCCTGAACCGATGCGTCCCGGGTAAGAAGTCAGGACCGCCCGTGACCAAGACATATACTAGGCTTGATACGGCGCCTCCTAAATACGACTTAGTAGACAAGCAACTGTCTTATATGGAGGCTTGTTCATATTTAGTATCAGCGTCGCAGAAGTCTCCCACAAGCACGCATACTTTCCGCAAAAGGCAAGCCTGTCTGCCTCAAACGGCAGGTACGCGACCGAGATACTGGGAGACTCCTGCCGCTCTTCGGCAGACATCCTCTCAATGCTAAGTCCTGCCTTTGACTCGCACCGCTGCTAATCATGTCGGCGTACATGCAAGTGTCTTCTCGCGACCATCATCTCACCAAGACACTTTCAAGACCACAGAATAGCTCTACCCTGGGAAGGACTCGCAGTACGAAGGCTGCACGTCTGCGGCAAGTTAATCTGGTGCATCACGACAACTGTCGTTCTTAGCAATGCACAACGGCGTCAGGTTGGCGCCATCCGGGTGGGGGAACTACTGCAAGAGGCATGAAGGTGAAGTGAATATGAATTCGGAGACTGGTGAGGAGGACGAGGAAGGATCAGATGCAGAAGGGTCGTCGGGACCCAAAGGCTTAGGCAGGCATGTATATTTTGTATTATGACCCGTATTAGGTTTCGAAACCATCTTGTTTCCTTGCTATGGATTGTGACATGTACTCTACTCCTATCCACTTGTAATGCCAACCGCCTTCTATATTGTATCCTTGGCCGAGTTGGGGTGACTACACTCGGATTCTGCAGAAACTAAGAGCCCCCGGGAATGATGTGGTATCGCAGATCAAGACTGTAGGACAGTCAGTCAGTCAAAAGGTATGCCCAAGTGGCAGCCTAGAGTAAATTAAACATAATAGAGGCAGACTAGAGCAATTGAGAGAGAATTTGAGACGTAGGTAGTGTACGGTGTGTCGCCGGCAAGTGCATGCACATGGCTTACCACTGCGACGGTGCCTCTAGCACCGAATCAAGTAATGGCCATTTCCTAAACGGGCGCAAGGGGAGACTTCACTGACGCGTATCGTGAATATGGCCTAGCCTAGACATATACCTGCACGGGCGCTCGCCACACGAGATTGAAGGACTCGAGAGCCTCGTATATACGACGGCCTCTAGGGGCGAGTAAAAGCAACGTCTGCTCCTGCGGAATGGATCAATCCTGGTGCGCACGAGTCCGCTCAGCGCAAAGATTACCTAAACTGGGTAGGGAGCGCGGATACTACCGGCCTTCAGTCGCAGTCGCAGTCTATCGTCTATATACCTGCGGAGGCGTGATCATTCTAGGGCATATATATGCAAAAGACGGCTCCTGGTCGATGTTAGTATATGTGAACGCGACTTGAAAGATCCCCTCGTGCAGTACTTCTGGGAAGCAGTCAGCGTTCACCATAGCAAGCCAGAGTAAAGAGTGAGGGTCGATGCCTTGCTATAACACACGCCGACTGAGCCACAGAAGCAGCAGGACTTTTTTGGTGGAGCGGTGCCCGGCTTCCGACAGTCGACTGAAGTCGCCTTCGTTAGCTCGCTGAGTTTGCTCGACTCTTCAGTCGAGATTGTTTCTGTCACCGCGGGGAAATGCATTTACGCACTCCGTGTGGGACTCGATACCGTAGCCGTTGTATAACCGTGATTGCCTGTTACTTTTTTACTTGTGGTAGAGGGCCACTGCTCTGGATGGCATGGGTACGAGTCTTGAAGTCACTTGTTACATTTTCTGAGCATATTATAATAATTGTCAGAAATTTTTGTACTTCATTATAATTGAAAAATGGTCTAAAATGGATTGTTAATCCCATTTTAATCCATCTTTCTGCTGGTAATCAATTATAATGCAGCATGGAAAGTCCCAACAATACCACTGTAGCTATTGATTCCCCTCTACTGTGCCACCCACTACAAACTGTTGTTGTAGTAGGGTTCCCTCAGTAAGAAGCCCTGCTGAGTGTCCTGAAAGCAAAGAAAACACTAAAAATACAAACATATTCCAAATAATGCACATGCATAGCATAAACTGATATTGAGAAGCAGGAAGAAAATTGAACAAGTACAAGAAAGTTATGCAGTAAATATTGAGGACAGACACTAAAAAATGACTTTGTAATGAGTTTGTAGTGATCACTACAAGCAGACTAATAATTTACTCCACAGAACATTCCACTGATTGCTCATTTTG